>JACEEZ010003874.1:501283-503783 GCA_016584305.1 Chionoecetes opilio
AGAGAGAGCCGTGCAATAACAAGTCACTCTTGGGTCTTCCTATCGGCAAAGCAAACAGTGACTAAACACCGTGGCTGAAATCCTACACAACCTCACGCTGCGACACAACGATGGCCGGGCAACAAACTCATGTACGCATTGCAACCATCAAACATACCAACAAAAACTCAAACTATGAAGCAAACACCAAGTATACCCCTCCCTGCTACTCACAATCAACCCCTGGACCAAACATACAGCCATCGAGACAACCTCTATAAAAAATGCAACACTCAGCTCCCAGACACACGAGGGGGGCGCCAGGCTGGTCAGGGGTACGCCAAGCAATCTATAGGCGTTCCCATGCACTCTAGAGGCGCCCCACAGCAGTCCCGCCCCGCACGCTACATACCACACGCCACACGTAACATTACACCACTCTCATCCTCTCAACTAAAGGACAGCAAAAAGTTAATTACGGTGGATGGGGTGACAGGCATTGGTGGGTGCTCTCTCTCTCTCTCTCTCTCTCTCTCTCTCTCTCTCTCTCTCTCTCTCCTCTCTCTCTCTACTCTCTCTCTCTCTCCTCATCTCTCTCTCTCTCTCCTCTCTTGTTTCACTGCCGGTCTTCCTCTCATCTGTCTGCTTTCTTTCCTCTCTCAGCTCTCTCTCTCCTCTCCCCTTCAATCCTGGATAGTATTCACTGCAACGTTTCCTCTCATCATGGATAGACTGCATTTTTGTTTCCTGTCTCAAGCTCATCCTCTCCTCCCTCCCTACACACACCCTCCAACCAACCCCTGGAGTAATAACGAGTTCCCTCCTATATCCTTGACACAGCCCCGTACCCCAACGATGATGCTTGACATTTCGCAATGTAACCAATTACACACGTCCACGCTTTGTCATGACTGACACACACGCACACACAGACACACACAATACAGAGTACATACGTTTAGTTTTCCCGCTGAGGGTTTGATGATGCTTGATTTAATTAAAGTGCAGCCGCCGTTACCCTACAACAGATGTTCGCTAATGAAACTTTCCCAGAACCGTAATTCACACACGGAACTGATGCATTTCAGTCTGCGCTTTGCTGCACTCGAGCGCCGATGACTTCCCAACCAACGCCGCCAAGAGGTACTATACCAACACTGCCCAAAACTGTTCATTCCCTTCTGAATCGGCTGCTAACGCGCCTGCCACCTGCCCTGTCTATTTCACCGTCAAGAGAAGATTACCGTAATTATTTTTTTTCTCGAATGAATCCCTTCCTGACCACAAACCTCTGCCATCCTATATAGTAGACATAACATATTATAGAGGTTTATAGTATGCAGTGCCTCCCGTGGTGATCTGATGCCCATACCATGCTCTGATGCACTGTGTTCCTGCACGCCCAGATATTCAGGGTTGACAGCACAGAGGTCACGAAAAAACTGGTTGCCGTAATGTATGGGGAATGTATCATAAAAAGGTTCCATGCTGCTGCTTAGCTATCACGTCTGTTGCTTATGCTGCTAGAAATGCTGCCGCCAGATCTCGACAGCCTTCGTGCTTTATTGGCGCAGGAAACATTGCTACCTTCGTCATGTATCACTCCATCGTGCGCGGAATTTTGCTCTCATCCATAGCTTACAGATCTGGTTGAAAATATTCCTAGATGGCTGATTCTTTCAATAATTTGGTGCATTATCGTGTATTGATTAAATTTATACTATTTTTTAACATAATTAGTCACTGGTGGAGGTATGTTTGGATTGGTCACCTGGTGAACCTCACCATCCATCTTTAATTAACTGAAGATGATAATCTATGCATGTTAAAAGCAACACAGAAGACTTTAAAATCACTGTTCTGCTCAATACTATTGCACAGTTATCGATAATATATAGACTTTAACAGAATAGTTTTTTTGTAATTTGTCGAGTCTAATAATATAATTAAGTCCTTCAACATGCAATTCAAGGACAACACACACACACACACTATTCGGCACAAAGATGAGACAAACTAGTTTTTGTGGGTAACTTATCTGATGACCACTCGAGGCCCACCACCCACACGCCTCCACACGCCCTCCACGCTGCCTGCACACGCCCTCCACACGCCCTCCACGCTGCTTCCACGCGCCCCCAAACCACGCGCCCCCAAACAGAGCACCAGATACTGAGCAGCGAGTGTGCAGGCCTCAGCCCCTCCAGGCGCCCCAACACCCAGGACACAACTGCTGCCGCTACCCTCGCCCCCCACTCCGCTCTTCGAACTAGTTATGGTGTTTCGATACAGTTTCGGAGGGAGTCGAGGCTGCGTTGCCACACACTGTTGCCGCTGCGTACAAGCTAACACCTGATCTTCTATTACCCTCTATGCATCGCCTTGACGCCTTGCCTCGCCTAGGTAAAGAGAGATAGACGACGAAAACATGCTTACGTGATGTTCAAGACGACGTAAATACCATGGCAGTAGCGTTGACGTGCATCACCGGACAACTTTTGACTTCCATCCATAAACGATC
>JACEEZ010003874.1:508783-511283 GCA_016584305.1 Chionoecetes opilio
TTATTCAGACTAAAACACACTTATTCAGACTAAGACACACTTATTCAGACTAAAACACACTTATTCAGACTAAAACACACTTATTCAGACTAAAACACACTTATTCAGACTAAAACACCTATTACAACACCACCACAGTATTACTCCCGCGACGCTTGCCTCATACTACTGTACTACTAACACTCTTATTACTAGCACACTTAATAGCATATCTAGATCACGCAAATGCTTATCACACTAGAATTAGACACTACACGACCACAGTGTACATCCTATCAAGAACACATCACATGGTAGTATGGTACACGTAATGAACAACAGGAGAACAAGACACAAACACACACACACACACTCACTCACTTAATTCAGCCGGACAAATTACTCAGTATAAATTTTACTCATAAATCCTGACAAACCACAAAAAACTAGTGTGGAAGTAGGATACATAAGAGCTGATGTGATTTCACGACCAGTTTAGAGAGAGAGAGAGAGAGAGAGAGAGAGAGAGAGAGAGAGAGAGGGGGGGGGGGGGGAGGCTTTGCACAGAAGCCTAAAAGAGCGTCCTTAAAAGTTGTACAAGGGCGCACACACACACACACAGTCACACACACACACAGTCACACACACAGTCACACACACACAGTCACTCACACACACAGTCACACACACACACACACACTCACACACATACACACACACAAACCATGAAGTAAGAGTGTGTAAATTGGTTCGTCTGATGATAATGAGCAAGGACAGTGATGCTTCTATTCAAGGTCCTGCGTGGTGGCAATATTTAGCCCTCCCTCCCTCCCACCCTCCCTGCCCCAAGCACAGGCAGTCAGGCTATGGCACCCCCCCTCCCAATGGGCCCCCAACAGCTTTATCCTCCCCCTCCCTCCCCCAACAGTCACCCTACCGTCCTACGCCTACAGAGCCGCCCTTCACCCCGCCCCCCCCCCCTCTCTCCCTCTCTCTCTCTCTCTCTCCTCCTCTCTCCTCCCTCTCTCTCTCTCTCTCTCTCTCTACTTCCGGCTGCACTGTACTTCTCTCATACCTAACATTAATTTTCCATTCATCGTTAACTATCACAAAACAAAATATAGTAACACACGAATGCCCTTGAATGATATAATAAAACTACCAAATGATCAGCTACACAGGAAACGATTACAGTGACACGTATACTTCAGAAAGACTTGGAAAATATAAGAAAAGGAAAAAAGTAAAAGGCTTCAAGCTGGCGCCCCGAGTCGTATTTCACAAATATTTGGTCTGACAACAACAGCGAAACGAAATGCGGATGAGCACGACAGCCGCCTTCGTTTATTTTTCCTAATGTTTCCCGGATATTTTCAGGCACTAGGAGAAGGGAGAGAGGAAGGAGGGCTGCTTAGGGTGACGGGGGAGGACCTTATAAGGGAAGCAGAAGAAGGAGGGTGTGTGGGGTGACGGGGGAGGACCTTATAAGGGAAGCAGAAGAAGGAGGGCTGCTTGGGGTGACGGGGGAGGACCTTATAAGGGAAGCAGAAGAAGGAGGGCTGCTTAGGGTGACGGGGGAGGACCTTATAAGGGAAGCAGAAGAAGGAGGGCTGCTTAGGGTGACGGGGGAGGACCTTATAAGGGAAGCAGAAGAAGGGCTGCGTGGGGTGACGGGAGAGGACCTAAGACACTTTGAGCTGTTTCTGGCGGCGTGAAAGTATTTGAAAGTATTTGAAGGAATCCACGGTGTCCTGAAAGCCCCTCAAGAACCCATAACTCACACGACTTCTTCGGCGCAGCTTAAGAATCCCCCACCATTCTTACCCCCACCATGAATCCCTTGCTCCTGCCTTCCCCTCCCACCCACCATCCTAGCCCCCACCATGAATCCCTTGAGCCTCTATCCTGCCTTCCCCTCCCTCCCCTCCTGCTCGCGCCCCCAACAGTAACAATAAACACCAAGCAGCTAAGATATCGGCTTCACGGGGCAAAGAAGAGGCTCTCACGCCCTCCCGTTGCCACCAGGAAACACCTACTGCAGGAGTGACTATTTTCTCTCTCTCTCTCTCTCTCTCTCTCTCTCTCTCTCTCTCTCGTACTTTCTCTTTTTTTTTTATTTAAACAGTTATTAATCACAGTTACACAAGTTACAGATGGCTTAAAAGGTAGATGAATAAAGGCAATAAGTGTTCAGAAAGCTCTCTCTCTCTCTCTCTCTCTCTCTCTCACACACACACACATCTCACACACACACACATACCTGCAGGAGTCTGAAGCGCACGTCTGAGGAGAGGATGATGAGGAGGCGGTAGACGAGCCAGCCGGCGGTGATGGTGGTGAGAATGACCAGCCAGAACCAGATGAAGATGAAGATCTTCTCGTTGATGATGTTCACCGCCAACACGCACATGGTGTCGTGCGTCTCGATGGTGCCAGACGAGCCGAACTTTCTGTAATGTCAAACCCAAAAGAGAGGGAAGCGTAGGTCAGTAACTATACGTATCTTAACCTCCTCGTTTAT
>JACEEZ010003874.1:518783-541283 GCA_016584305.1 Chionoecetes opilio
AGCATTGGTTAGGGTCTGGCCAAGCGTGTTACAGGGGTAATGGAGCTGTTCTGTGGCAGTGTCACTTGGGCGCATGGTGCTTACGGTGGGTAGTGGAAACAACCAAATAGGAAGATTTTTATTTATTAAGTTGTATATTATTTTTGCTACCTCAAGTTTGTGTTTTTGATTTATTTTCAGCCATCCCAACTCTTTCAAGAAAGGAGTGACATGGTCACTCTTGGCAGCTCCTCCAAGAGCAACTTTAGCGGCAAAATTTTGCAATTTTTGTACTCGTTGGATTTGAGTGGAATTGGTTGTTCCCCAGATGCCGATGCCGTAGTTTATTATGCTCATGACTAATGACTGTATGACAGAAACTCTTGTGCTTTTGTTAAAACAATCCCTTAATCTATTAACATACATTATTGTTCCATATACTTTCTTACTTATTTCAGTGATGTGCGTATCAAACAGTAGGTTATTATCAAAGTGTACACCCAGATTCTTTAGAGATGTGCTGGAGGTAATCACATTGCCGTCCACCAGCATGTGAGTGTCAGGTGGAATCTTTGACAGGAGCCCCCTTGTCCCTATGAACATACATTGCTTTTTATTAGCATTGAACATTAGACCATTTTTGTTAAAGTATATTCTAGCTAATTTTACAGTTTCTTCACTTTTGTGAATCAGATTATTTAGGTCGTCTATATTACTTGTGTGGACAAACTGGGTGTCATCGGCATACTGAATGATTTCACGATTTGGGAGAAAACACGACAGATCATTTACATATATAGTAAACAAGTTGGGACCAAGTACTGACCCTTGAGGCACACCATAGGAAATATTTGTTTTATCCGACATAGTATTGCTTATGCGCACCGATTGTGTCCTGTCACTGAGGTAGCTGTGAAACCACAAAGAATCAATGTGCAACTTGAGACACTTAGGTAATAATAGTGCATGACTAACGCTGTCGAATGCTTTTGACAAGTCGCAGAGAGTAACTAAAGAAACTTTCTTATTGTCCATGTTTGCATATAATATGTTGGTTAGTGTTAATAGAGCAGAGGTGGTTGATAAATTTGACCTGAAGCCATGTTGGGTTTTGCTAAGCAAGTTATTTGTTTCTAGGTGTTGAGTGAGCTGAGATGATATTATTTTTTCTAGTACTTTAGAAAGAACGGGGAGGAGAGATATGGGACGGTAATTACCTGCTTCATTGACGTCAACAGACTTAAGAATGGGTACTACTATTGCGTGTTTCCAGACTGTGTCTCTCAGAGAGAGAGAGAGAGAGAGAGAGAGAGAGAGAGAGAGAGAGAGAGAGAGAGAGAGAGAGAGAGAGAGAGAGAGAGAGAGAGAGAGAGAGAGAGAGAGAGAGGAATTAGAGAGAAAGGAAGAGAGAGAGAGAGAGAGAGAGAGAGAGAGAGAGAGAGAGAGAGAGAGAGAGAGAGAGAGAGAGAGAGAGAGAGAGAGAGAGAGAGAGAGAAGGCACAACTGTCTTGCTGCACCCATAAAGGATGCATACATGTGGCATGTCGCAAAAAAAATCTATCAGAAACACCCAAAAATCTTAAAGTACTATATTTATCTCTTGTGTTAACGTGCTTCTGATAAGCGCGCTTCCTTTTGTGACGTCACGAGCCGTGGCGCATCGTCTGCTTGTCGTGAGGGGCGTTTTGGAAGCTCGGGGAATTTGCAGATTTTGATTGCGGATTATAATTATTTAAAAACGGCTGACTGGATGCAAAAAGTGACGACATTGTTGATATACTCGTTAATGGCTATAATTTGATTGCATTAAATCAGGAATGATGAAATGGTCTGGACGATTACTTTAAGATAAAAAATAAAAACAAGGGAGGGTGAGGAAGCGTGTTGTGGAGGACGAGTGTCTGGAATGAAGGCAGAGGGAAGGGCAGGGCAAGACAGGCCATTGAGAGCTGAGGGCACCAACCTGTTATGTGTGTGTGTGGTGTGTGGTGTGTGGTGTGTGGTGTGTGTGTGTGTGTGTGTGTGTGTGTGTGTGTGTGTGTGTGTGTGTGTGTGTGTGTGTGTGTGTGTGTGTGTGTGCCCCTTGCTACACGGATCTGCTCCCATGACTTTGGTATCCGCTTTCTCTCCTCTCCTCTCTCTCTCTCTCTCTCTCTCTCCCCTCTCTTCTCTCTCTCTCTCTCTCTCTCTTCTCTCTCAAATTAGATGATTATATCCAAACTTCAATTGCCCCTTCATGTATACACATAAGAACGATCTACACAACCTCCTTCCATCCCATGGCTATAACACCCGCCATCGTGATAACCTAGGCCTTCCTTCTCACCGACTTACAAAATTTCAGCACTCAATCCCTTACTTAGGCCCTGTCGTCGGGAACTTTACTCCTTCCCAAATGCAAGACGCACCCTCCCTCAGTATATTTAAAAACAAATAAAAAAAGACACATTCTAACCAATGATTAACTAATTCACTCTTTCGTCCTACTAGATTACTACTGTGTGTCCGACCCACTCTGACCCAAATGAATGATACGATGTATTTTTATTTTTCAAACTATGTTATTATAATTTTTACTGTATGTCCAATTTATCACTTGTTTGCTATTAATTACGCTCCTGCCACATCAAACTGCTTCATCATATAGGTTATTAACAACATTTGTAAACCATGATTCTACCTCCTTTTATATTTTTAGGTATGTAATCTGATGTCTACAGGGTGGCAACTGTCAACGAGGAGACCATCTTTCCTAGAACGTAAACACAGCCTTACAATTACTACCTTCTCATTTTCCTTGTTCTTAAAAGGATTGTCATTTTTCTAATCTCCATCTTGCCCTACCACAACACTGGAGCTTCTTCGTTCTCTCTCTCTCTCTCTCTCTCTCTCTCTCTCTCCTCTCTCTCTCCCCTCTCTTTTCTGCCTCTTTTCCCCCGTTTCCCCCCCCTTCTCTCTCTCGTTGCCCGGTTTCCCTTCCCCTTTTTAAACCCTTTTATTTTTTTTTATTAATTATTATTATCATTAAAACAAATTTTATTTTTATTATTATTATTATAAATTATTATTACATTTTTTAAAAATTTTTCATTAATTATTTTTTATTATTTTATCTTTTACTACTGAAATTTAAAATTTTATTATTATCAAAAAATTAAAAAATTACTTTAACTTTCCCTTTGGAAAAAGTTTTAAGCCTCATAAGGCTCCCGCTTAAAAACAAAATTTGAAAAAAACTTTGTCTATCGTAAACAACTGTAAGCTATGAATAAATGTTTCAAATAAATGTTTCTCTCTCTCTCTCTCTCTCTCCATTCTCATGTTTTTTTCTGTTTTTTTTATCCTTTTAACCCCCAAGTTTTTTGTAGTTGTAGTAGTATTTCTCCTTCATCTTGTCCCTATCCTTCTCCCTTTCCCAGACTCTCTCTCTCTCTCTCTCTCTCTCTCTCAAGATGGGTTGTTGCCCTATAAGAGAATAGAGAAGAAGAAAGAGAAGAAGATAGAGAAGGGAAAGAAAGGAAGAGAGAGAGGACACAAGGAGAGTAGGAGAAAGGGAGTGAAAGGATGCAGAAAATAAGGAGGCGCAACGTAAGAGTAAAGGAGAGGAGTGGCGAGGAGAGGACATGAGCAAGGAAGGGTGAAAGGGGACACGCACACCCAAACATTATGTCCTAGCCCTCCCACCCCCGCGATTCACCCTCCTGTCTCCCCGCCGTCTCCTTCACCCCCTCTGCCCTGTCTGTCCCCGGGCCCCTTTTCGTGCCCTAAAACCCGCCCCCACCACCATTTCCCCCACCATCAACCCCCCGGGGAGGCAAAGGGGTCAAAGGCCCCCCATTGACACCCTAAAAACAAGAAAGGGGTTGTGGTGTTTTTCTGTTTAGCGTTTGGGCTTTGGTTTTTCCCTCTGGGTGTTGGGAAAATTTTGAAAATGTTCAGAGAGAGAGAGAAAGGGGAGCAAGAGAGCAAGGGGAAACGAGAGAGCGAGAGCGAGAGAAAAAAGAGAAGAGAAAAGAGGAAGAGAAGAGAGGAAAGGAGAGGAGAGAGGAGAAGAGAGAGAGAGAGAGAGGAAAAAGAGAGAGAGAGAGGGGAGAGAGAGAGGGGGAGGGGAGAGAGAGAGATTCAGATTCAGATTTTAAAACTTTTTCAAAAAATTGGGGGAAATTTTAAAAAAAGTGAAAAAAAAACTGTTTCGAGGGTAACAGTCTTACCAGGATACAAATATTAGTGATGATAGTACTAGTACATTAATACGATGGACAATATTGTTGTTTTAGTAAGCTTCACATTTTTGTTTTGTTTTGTTTTGTTCTTCCTTAGATTAATCATCTAATGGCACAGAATTCTGGATGTGCAGTTAGTGTTTGTGGGAGGAGACTAATGAAGTGAATTGCAAGTTCAGCAAGGGTGGGTGTGGGCACAGAACACTGTTGTCTTTGGCGGGTAACGCAGCCACAATCACGAAGGTAGTGAGCAAGTGTGTGCCCATCCTCAGTAGCGCACAGCCTACAGCGACGCCCTTCCTCCGGCGTGTTGATGCCAATTTCCCATCCATAAGGGTACCCAAGTTTGATCCTGGATATCACCACCTCGCACAACCGACTTAGAGGACGTTGTGGTGGGAGCAGGCACCCAGCGGCCACATCGGTGTACCACCGGGCACTCGTGCTGCCGCAGCCAGCCTCCTGTTCGTGCACCCTCCGTCTCTGAGCTTCCGCCCTTCGCCTCACAGTGCCCCTCAGCTGTCGGAGGGTCCTGGGAATAACGACAGTCACTGCTTCATTCATGGTCGCCTGCTTGGCCAAGGCGTCTGCTTCCTCATTGCCTGTGATGCCAACATGGGAGGCGACCCATGTGATAGTAACGCTCCTGCCCATGTTGTGAATGGCCTTGACTGCCGCACGAATGGCGTGTGTCAGAGAGAGAGAGAGAGAGAGTACTGTGTACTTACTTACTATTTAGTTATTATCTTGCAAGGCATAGCTTTCGGATAGATACTACTACTACTACAACTATTACTACTACTAGGTACTGCTACTACTGCTGCTGCTGCTACTACTACTACTACTACTACTACTACTACTACTACTACTACTACACAACAACTATTACGACTACTAGGTACTACTTATACTACTACTATTACTATATACTATTATTACTATACTACCACTACTACTACTAACAATAATGAAAATAACAATAAATAATATAATAATAATAATAATGATAGTAATAATGTCGTGCTCTACAGACCTGAAGGTGCACTTGGTGACCCTCGGGAAGATTCTGGTCATGGGATCCACGCGCTTCTCGGGATCCATGTCGGGGAAGCTGATCACTTCGGTGCCGTAGGTGAGGAAAGTGCCGCCCAGGAACAGGTCGGTGAAGTAGATGTTGCCCACCACCACCACCAGGCACAGCACCTCGCACAGGAAGAACCTGAAACACGCACACAGATAGGATAAGGTGCAATGCTCTTGATCCTCTTCTTCCTCATAATACTACAACAACAACAACAACAAAAACATAAAGGTGCATGTTCTCATCAAAGCCACATCCATGGAAGACGACATAATATAAGGAAGAATCATGTAACTGTAGGGACTATTGGCACATTTGGTGTGATTTGTGGAATATACAGAAAAAGTATAAGAGTGATTGGATGATGCTCGCAGGATTGACGCAGGCCGTGTGAGGACCCGAGGCATCAGGAAGACATGAATGGTGTACATTGATCGAATCTGTGTCCTGGCTGCCATGCGGGTTCTGGGGCCACGACGCTGCCTCTCTCAGCCTCTCAGAAGGACAGACCAATTTGCCCTCCCTAACCGTGTAGCGCCAACATGCGGGTGCCTACCACATGGTTCTCACGCTACAGGCCGACACCATCCCCTTGCCGAAACACACTGAGCTATCTTCTATATATCATACGAAGTGAGAAAAGCTAAAGGAAGGATTTCATGATGGGGAAAAGATGCAATGTGAAAGATATATGGATACCTATGAAAAGTAGGACCGGGAAAAAATATAAAGTTTCCGAGATGACTCCCCACATTTAACACATTTAACATTAAACATTTAACATTTAATAGACACACAAGAAGAAGAAGACATAATACATAATTAACATTTAATTTAATAACATTTAATAGACACACAAGAAGAAGAAGAAGAAAGAAGAAGAAGAAGAAGAAGTATACAGTAGTATCATATTATACCAGAGATAAAAAGACACACAAGTTCGATCACCGCCGCAATGAAGTGGTCGTCAGGGCTTCGCGGCGGCGTGTTGGAAGGGGCGGGCTTATAGTCACGTCCTCGTCCACCGTCCCTCCGTGTTGGCACAGCCCCGCCGGTGTCAACAAACGGACGGCCACTGACGCCCCCACACACACCTTCCCCTTCACTCCGTCACTCATTCACAGCCCACACCAGGGAGCAGGTATACAGGCCCGTCCAGACTAGGGCTCATGAGGCTGGCGGTGAGGCGGGCGGAGTGGTAAATCGAGGTTTTCAACACCGCGCGCGTCGTGAGGAGCAAATCCAACCCTTCCCGATTCGAGGGACGTGTTGTAGTTCCCCAGTGCTGCCCCAGTGATGGTATTATCAAACTACCAGATGTATAAGATGATATTTAGGAAGACTGAACATACCATCATCTTCACGAGACATTACTGCGTGTCATGAATATAAATAAATTACAGTATACTATAGCAAGAATAAGATAATGATACCAAAGCGAAATAGTGCATACAAAATTTTCCTCTCTCACCTTTTTTTATTCAACTCCTTGTTATTCATTTAATTTTGCTTGCATTGCATGTTTATTTACAGTCTCGGAAGCAATACACTTTTCCGATTCTGACGGTATATGATACGTCTCAATGCAAAAATATTTAGGTGGTCAAAAATTGAAATGAACATCAATCAATCTTGTGACGGAGCGTCGCCTCCCTGCCATGGCGGTGAGGCATGAGGCACAGTGTGGACGGGGCTTAAGGCGATCACGATGTTTCCAGTCCAATGAAGGCAAACACACACTAACACAGTTCTTTTTTTTCTTCTCTACACTACAAAGGACTGGCCAAGGGCAAAACAAAAATAAAAGCAACAAAAATCCGCTTATTTGCTAGTCCCTATATAGAAGACAGCAAGAGAATATAGAAAAGTTGGTGGGCCAATTTAGTTCGGGTAGTGTCTTGTTACCCCTCTTGAAGAAAAAAAATTAAGTCGTAGGAAGGTGGAACAATAGAAAAGTCAATGATATCATTTAATTTTTGCAGCAAATGTTATTCAGCTGTCGATGTGTTGCAGCCTGTGTGTGTGAAAAGGCGCGTGACTTTACATACACACACACATACACACACACACACACACACACTTCTCTGATTTTCCCAAACTTAATGACTCTCTTCACGCAGTCTGCAGTTTCCGGTGCACGTGGGTGGGATTCAAGTAAAAAAAGTGAGATTAACACAAGAATGAGAACTACTCAGAATGAACCCATAACTCTGTTATTTTTTTCTTTATAACTTATTGGAAATACATAAAAAGATTCTGCATAAAGGGTTCCTAGTTTTTTTTTCTTCTCTCTCTCTCTCTCTCTCTCTCTCTCTCTCTCTCTCTCTCTCTCTCTCTCTCTCTCTCGTGTTGTCGTATAAGTATGAACGCAATACCACGCATCTTATTAATTCGAAGAGCAAAGTGATCATCTATAATATTTCCTTCCGATCACTTTCTGTCTCTGGTAACCTTGAAGAGCAACGTCATGATACGAGACGAACATTTTCCGCCACACTGTCAGGCTTTTGCGGCGTGAGGTGGACCGAGACAGCAAGACACCCGGGGATGCATTGCTACAAACGGGGAGACGAAGGTCGGGATGGAGGGAGGGATGAAAGGAAGGAACAGAGAAGACAGTTATGGAGGGTTGAGGACAATGGAGAAGCTACAGAAGAGAAAATAGACAAAGTTGGTGAATTGTCCTCCTTTCCCATAATTTAGGCAGTATTACGCGGGCACAATTTTGCTCAGTGAGAATTGTGCTCACGGCAAGCCCGTTTCCGTGAGCGGGCGGTGAGCTCCTCAGAGGCTTTTTCTGCTCATTGAGCATTGAGCAAAGACGTTTTTTGTGATACATGTTATATAAAGAGCCGATATTATTATCTATTGTAAACACATTTTGTTCCAAAATTTTAAAAATACTAATACTAATACTAAATTTTAAATATACATGAAAACAAGTAAATTACGACATGATATGCCTGACCACAAAAATAAATTAACATCTACTTATAGTTCGAATTATAGAACCGCTGAAAAGGATTGTTTACAAATATACTTAATAATATACAAATATACAGAACCAACAAATCAACTGGCATAACGAAAGCAGTGAGATCCGACTTTCCCTCAAAACAACTTTCCCTCCACGCCGCTTTGTTATTGTTTTGGACAAGATTGCTCATCGAAACCAGCATCACCGTGTACGCAGTTCCCTGAGCAGCTCGGAGAAAGTTGCTCAAGATAAGTTTACTCACTGAGCAAAAGCATGCCCGTGTATACCGCCTTTGCCGAGTCTAAGCGATCACATGCACCAATCTAACACTCTCAAACATCCTTCCCCAAAAGTCCATGCATCCAACACTTTACTCATGCAGGCTGGGAGAAGCTGCTGTGTGAGACGAGGCTGAGCAACTCTCCCTTCATCCCTCTCCCTCTCCCTCTCCCTCTCCCTCTCTCTCTCTCTCTCTCTCTCCTCCACTCACTCACTACCTCAACTGCACGCTCTAAAAATGAGAAGAAGAAAAAATCTAACATTAAGCGTCAAAGGATTCTGAAGCGACATGTTCTCTCCGCGAATAACCTTGAAAGGAGGAAAATAGTCCTTCAACGTCTTACAAAACAATCATGACGCGTTACTACAATTTTTTTTTATTTATTATTTACTTATAATTATTGTTACTTTTTCTTTTTTTTATAGCAGACGAGGATAGATGAAGACTACTTAAGCCAATTATTTGTTGGGGACGGAGTGTGTGGATGAGGTTTGATCCTCGTCTCACAAACAAAACAAACAAAATTATCTTATATAAGAAAGTCTTGCCTCACTGCACTTACACATCCGACTCACCAACAAGATTAAAAAGACCGTCGGGGTATAGCAGTGCGGGGCGGGGCGGGGCGGGGCGGGGCAGTGAGGGTTAGTCCAAAGTAACTAAGAACTGGTACTGTCTCTGGTAACTCTGGTAAGAACTGGTACTGTCTCTGGTAACTCTGGTAAGAACTGGTACTGTCTCTGGTAACTCTGGTAAGAACTGGTACTGTCTCTGGTAACTCTGGTAAGAACTGGTACTGTCTCTGGTAACTCTGGAAAGAACTGGTACTGTCTCTGGTAAGAACTGGTACTGTCTCTGGTAACTCTGGTAAGAACTGGTAACTGTCTCTGGTAAGAACTGGTACTGTCTCTGGTAAGAACTGGTACTGTCTCTGGTAACTCTGGTAAGAACTGGTACTGTCTCTGGTAACTCTGGTAAGAACTGGTACTGTCTCTGGTAACTCTGGTAAGAACTGGTACCGTCTCTGGTAACTCTGGTAAGTGTAACTGGTACTGTCCCTCTGGTAACTCTGGTAAGAACTGGTACTGTCTCTGGTAACTCTGGTAAGAACTGGTACGGGTCTCTGGTACTCTGGTAAGAACTGGAAACTGTCTCTGGTATCTGGTAAGAACGGGTCTGTACTGGTACTGTCTCTGGTAACTCTGGTAAAACTGGTAGCTGTCTCTGGTAACCTGGTAAGTAACTGGTAACGGGTCTCTGGTAAAAACTGGTACTGCCTCTGGTAACTCTGGTAAGTGAACTGGTACTGGTCTCTTGGTAACTCTGGTAAGAACTGGTTTACTGTCTCTGGTCAGAACTGGTACTGCCTCTGGTAACTCTGGTCAGAACTGGTACTGTCTCTGGTACTCTGGTCAGGAACTGGTACTGTCTCTGGTAACTCTGGTAAGAACTGGTACTGTCTCTGGTAACTCTGGTAAGAACTGGTACTGTCTCTGGTACTCTGGTAAGAACTGGTACTGTCTCTGGTAACTCTGGTAAGAACTGGTACTGTCTCTGGTAAGAACTGGTACTGTCTCTGGTAAGAATTGGTACTGTCTCTGGTACTCTGGTAAGAACTGGTACTGTCTCTGGTACTCTGGTAAGAAACTGGTACTGTCTCTGGTACTCTGGTAAGAACTGGTACTGTCTCTGGTAACTCTGGTAAGAACTGGTACTGTCTCTGGTACTCTGGTAAGAACTGGTACTGTCTCTGGTACTCTGGTAAGAACTGGTACTGTCTCTGGTACTCTGGTAAGAACTGGTACTGTCTCTGGTAACTCTGGTAAGAACTGGTACTGTCTCTGGTAAGAACTGGTACTGTCTCTGGTACTCTGGTAAGAGTTGGTACTGTCTCTGGTAACTCTGGTCAGAACTGGTACTGTCTCTGGTAACTCTGGTCAGAACTGGTAACTGTCTCTGGTAACTCTGGTCAGAACTGGTACTGTCTCTGGTAACTCTGGTCAGAACTGGTACTGTCTCTGGTAACTCTGGTCAGAACTGGTACTGTCTCTGGTAACTCTGGTCAGAACTGGTACTGTCTCTGGTAACTCTGGTCAGAACTGGTGCTGTCTCTGGTAACTCTGGTCAGAACTGGTAACTGTCTCTGGTAACTCTGGTCAGAACTGGTACTGTCTCTGGTAACTCTGGTAAGAACTGGTACTGTCTTTGGTAACTGGTAAGAACTGGTACTGTTTCTGGTAACTCTGGTCAGAACTGGTACTGTCTCTGGTAACTCTGGTCAGAACTGGTACGGTCTCTGGTACTCTGGTAGGAACTGGTAACTGTCTCTGGTAACTCTGGTAAGAACTGGTACTGTCTCTGGTAACTCTGGTAAGAACTGGTACTGTCTCTGGTAACTCTGGTAAGAACTGGTACTGTCTCTGGTAACTCTGGTCAGAACTGGTACTGTCTCTGGTAACTCTGGTCAGAACTGGTACTGTCTCTGGTAACTCTGGTCAGAACTGGTACTGTCTCTGGTAACTCTGGTCAGAACTGGTACTGTCTCTGGTAACTCTGGTAAGATCTGGTACTGTCTCTGGTAACTCTGGTAAGAACTGGTACTGTCTCTGGTAACTCTGGTAAGAACTGGTACTGTCTCTGGTACTCTGGTAAGAACTGGTACCGTCTCTGGTAACTCTGGTAAGAACTGGTACTGTCTCTGGTAACTCTGGTAAGAACTGGTACTGTCTCTGGTACTCTGGTAAGAACTGGTATTGTCTCTGGTAACTCTGGTCAGAACTGGTACTGTCTCTGGTAACTCTGGTAAGAACTGGTACCGTCTCTGGTAACTCTGGTAAGAACTGGTACTGTCTCTGGTACTCTGGTAAGAACTGGTACTGTCTCTGGTACTCTGGTAAGAACTGGTACTGTCTCTGGTAACTCTGGTAAGAACTGGTACTGTCTCTGGTAACTCTGGTAAGAACTGGTACTGTCTCTGGTAACTCTGGTAAGAACTGGTACTGTCTCTGGTAACTCTGGTAAGAACTGGTACTGTCTCTGGTAACTCTGGTAAGAACTGGTACTGTCTCTGGTAACTCTGGTCAGAACTGTTAAATGTCTCTGGTAACTCTGGGTTAGTCTATAGGTGTGGGGACGAGGAAGGAAGGGATGGAGGGATGGAGGGAAGGGATGGAGGGAAGGGATGAAGGGATGGAGGGATGGAGGGATGGATAGAGCTTATAAGGGCCAGGGAGGGTCACGGTAAGGCCTACAGAAAGGACGAGGTTATGTATGGAATCACTATCTACTCCAGGCAACGTGTCTGGTTACCGTATCTGATGGGTGAGGAATGGAGGGAGAGGAGGGAGGGGGGGAGGATCAGGGAAGTGGGTGGAGGAAGGGAGAGGAAGATCCGGATAACAGGTATACATCCACATTACTTCCTTTAATCCTCTCTCTCTCTCTCTCTCTCTCTCTCTCTCTCTCTCTAAGTGTCGTGCGTTTATATGATAAGATCGTCGCGTGAATTAAATAAATAAATAAACACTTAACTCACACGACCTTATGCAACCAAAGCACGCACACACACACACACACACACACACACTGATCCACAACAAAAACGTTCCCCAAAATCCAATATTAATTTTTATCCCCTGTAAAATTGCATCACACGTTCCCTTTCGATGATAATGATGACAATGATAATGATGATGATTGTGGAGGAGGCGCTACCACCCTTCCACCACGCACCATCACCCACGCAGACCAGTCGGCTTTAGGTAAGTCACCGTAATTGTTATGTAAGTCTCTACTTCGTGAATGACAGACGGGCGAGGATTCAAGGTTATGGATCTGGGCGGGAGTGTGTTACGTTTCTGGAGGGTGGAAGGAGGAAGGAAGGGAAGGAAGGAGAGAGGAAGGGAAGGAAGGGAAGGAAGGAAGGGAAGGAAAGGAGGAAGGGAAGGTGGAGGAAGGGAAGGGAAGGGAAGGGAGGGAAGGAAGGGAAGGTAGGAGGGAGGGAAGGTGGGGAAGGGAAGGGGAAGGGAAGGGAAGGGAAGGAAAGGAAAGGAAAGGGAAGGGAAGGGAAGGAAAGGGAAGGGAAGGGAAGGTAGGAGGGAGGAAGGGAAGGTAGGAAGGAAGGTAAGGGAAGGGAAGGTAGGAGGGAGGAAGGGAAGGTAGGAAGGAAGGGAAGGTGGGAGGAAGGGAAGGTGGGAGGAAGGGAAGGTAGAAGGAGCGGAAGGTGGAAGGGAAGGTGGAGGAAGGGAAGGTAGGGATGGTGGGAGGAAGGGAAGGTAGGAGGGGAGGGAAGGGAAGGAAAGGAAGGGAAGGTGGGAGGAAGGGAAGGTGGGAGGAAGGGAAGGGAAGGGAAGGTAGGAGGGAGGAAGGGAAGGTAAGGGAAGGGAAGGAAGGAAGGTAGGAGGAAGGGAAGGTGGGAGGGAAGATATGAGGATGGTAAGGTGGGACTCAGTGGGAGGAAGGGAAGGTAGAGTGAAGGGAAGGTGGGAGGAAGGGAAGGTGGGAGGAAGGGAGGGTAGAAGGGGGAAGGAAGGATAGGTGGGAGGAAGCGAAGGTGGGAGGAAGGGAAGGTGGGAGGAAGGGTAGGTGGGAGGAAGGGAAGGTGGGAGGAAGGGAAGGTGGGAGGAAGAGTAGGTGGGAGGAAGAGAAGGGGGAAGGAAGGAAAAACAGACAGGTGAGGGATGGGGCAAGTTGAGGAACAGAGAAGAGGACACAGGAAGGACGAGGAAGGAAAGGAAGAAGGAAGGCAGGATAGGATTAGAGGAAGTGGGGAAGCGTACAGATAGATAGAACAGAGAAAGTGGGCGGAGGGTGGATGATGTGGGCGGTGTGGGAATGGGCGTGACGTAGTGTGGCGGGGCTGGGCTGGTCACAAAAATGTCAAATACCTGGGGATAAAACAACCATTCGCTTTGCTGAACACCGAGAACACGCTGGCCGTTGGTGATAAACCTTCGAGATTATTGTGACTATTATTGCGGCTATTGTGCTGGGTCTCCTGTCTGTGGCTCGTTGTTGCTACCTAGACACACACACACACACAATATCCCCCTCAGTGTGGCAGGGCGTAGGCAACATCGATCTCCCAGCTCACCAAACACTGATTTGATAAAGTCGTCACTCACGGGAATTTCAACGCTCAGAAAGTGCTGATACAAACAACCACAGTACTTGCATTCAATTTCCGCCACAAGTTGCACCCCAGTCATGCCGCGCCGCCTGTGTGTATGACTTATAAATCATTACCTGAGTAGGATGATGAGGACCATTGCCTGCGGGGCTAGTTTCCTGTCGGGGCGAACAGGTAGGACGATGAGTTGGATCACATGCAGCGCCACCCCATGAACAAACAAACAAACAAACAAACAAACAAACTCTCTCTCTCTCTCTCGATATTCACTTTTTTTTCTTAATTAACCAGTTGTTAATCACACATATGGCTTAAAAGGTTGATAAGTTAAGGCAGTAAGTGTTCAGACTCTCTCTCTCTCTCTCTCTCTCTCTCACACACACACACATTCAAATATCCTTCACGCACCCCATCGCAAGACAGGAAGGATCAGCCCCGTCACTCCATCCTGGTTCCTACTCTAGGTTTCTCAAGTATCCGCCTCGCGATTCAATTTCCTGCTCTGTTCCGCGAGGCGACACCTGCTATGCACCTGACAGCCGCAGACACCCCGGCTCAGGCACGTCACTGGAGTGTTCGCGAAAGGCCGATGAACCCAAGATTAATACATACTATAAAATACTATTAAACTATTAAAAGTCATACGTTAAAACACATCACAGTTATACTATTTAAAGTCTATAGATCTTGGATCTTGGATGAACCCGCGTCACCACTGCCTCACAAGTCACCATTACACAGATACACAAGGAGATAAGATAAGATTTTCATCCTATCTAGACACTTTGCAAGTACCAACTACAAGGTTATTGACTATACAAAGCGCCGCCACGTCAGCACGAACTAGGCGGACTCGAACAGCTGACCGAATGCACAGGGACGCTGCACATTGCGAACTCACGTCTCTAACAACCTTGCCACCCTGACGGGCAGATACACAAGGAAAGGAGAGCGAGTACTAGAAAGGATGGACACCAATGGAATGATAATACATAGAAGAGGAAAAAGGAACTCTATAATGGACTCTTCTCTGCAACTCTCCTCGAACCCTGGACGGAGTAATTTCCATTGGAGGTCGATTACATTTTATTATGGCTGAAGGCTGTTGCTGGTAGTTGCGAGTTTTCTATTGCCGTGTTTCTGGCGCTATTAGGTTAAATAATTCCATGGCATTCAATTTCACATGCATTTTTTCCCCCATAATCGTAAACACCTCACATGGTAGTACGTCATTACAACTTATCCATTATCACTATTATATTCAGTAACATCTTAAGTCACATCCGTTGCTTATGCAGGACTTTACTAAACGGGCGTACATACTCGCACAGCAGGTGAAATCAATCTTCGTTAATCAGTGTATACGTAAACCTTTCTTTGCACTTTTTTATCGCTAGGTATTAAGCGGAGGAGTTGTATTACACGAAACTAAAAAAAAAAATTGTGTGCTGTTTCCCTGCATGGTATAATTAAAGTTTTAGGACACCTGTTAGGTTGCCACTATCACCTCCTAGCTTCGTCGCCATGACTCCATTGTGCAATTCACGGTGTGTGGCGACATTGGGTGTGTGGCGACATTGGGTTTTCCTGCCTCATGATTCTCCTAGTCACCCCCTTAAATAAATCATCTGATGCGGAGATAAACTAATAAACGTACCTCCCTTTAGATAACTATTCGTGCTATACTCTAGGTTTGGCATCAACGAAACACCTTATTATTTATGTAGTGTCTAACTTAAGAAGAACCTTAACGTCATTTTTCATGTTATTGACAGATCGAGGTGTGTGAGGAGTGACGCCGCATAATACACATTGGCGGCTATACAAAGAAGACGAGCCTGCCATGGTGTCCGCCGCTGCCACACGAACAGCAGCAGAAAACCAAGTGAAGCCACAAGCCTTTTGTGCGAAACTAGATTGGAAAAAACCCAGAACAAACATTCTTCTAACAGGTTTTTTATATGTTGTTGTTGATCTGGTGGAGTACGTCTTAGGGCTGGGCATCGCTGCTGTGTGTGTGTGTGTGTGTGTGTGTGTGTGTGTGTGAATTGGGCAGTCCCTCCACACACACACACACACACACACACACCTTCCAAGAATTCAAATATTCATGAAGTATCGCAAGACAAGACAGTAGGACGTGCCATCATGGACGTCATCATACTGTACCAAGACTGAACACCATCAAGAGGAAAAAAAATATCCTCATCACATTTCTGATTACTTGAACGACATGGAGCGGCAAAGTGGAAATTATGTATCAAGGATGAGAACGATGAGAAGGAGAGGTAAAAGGTAGAACATTTGAAGCTTGAAGGCGTGAAGCTTGAAGACGTGAAGCTGATGAACACTGGGAGGAAGGAGAACAGAAGGAGAACAGAAGGAGGAGGAGGAGGAGAACAGGAGGAGGAGGAGGAGGAGGAGGAGGAGGAGGAGGAGGAGGAGAACAGGAGGAGGAGGAGGAGGAGGAGGAGGTGGTGGTTTGTCTTGTTCTTTTCCTAGTTGACGTAAGGTTAGAGGACTTAGGAGGAGGAGTCTAATGTTGCATGATCCAGGAGTTCAGAGAGAGAGAGAGAGAGAGAGAGAGAGAGAGAGAGAGAGAGAGAGAGAGAGAGAGAGAGAGAGAGAGAGAGAGAGAGAGAGAGAGAGAGAGAGAGAGAGAGAGAGAGAGAGAGAGAGAGAGAGAGAGAGAGAGAGACCCACAGTATTAACATCATCTTACCTGACGTCTCTCGCTACTCTCAATTAAATTCATACGGGGCAGCCATCACCTACAGCGCTTAAATCATAACCATCTTGATTTTTAAAGGGCCGGTCTTCCTATTTGGCATATAAATTGGCCGATCAACCTTATGTGGGTAGAGTTTTACGTGTTGTCTGCGCCATCTGACACCTTAGACAAGATCGCAGCAAACCATCATGCCTTGTATACTATTATAGCTTTGATTCACTCAGCGTTGCAGGGAAGACCAAGGGCAGGTGTGTGTGGCTGACGTAATGAAGCAGGGTTTAAATTGATGGAAAAAGTGAGAGAAAAACTGAAATGGGCTATTTAAGAAGAGGAGGAGTGAAAGGTGTTGCAGTAGTGTTTAAATTAATGAAACAAGTGAGAGAAAAACTGAAGTGGATTATTTAGGGAGAGGAGTGGAAGATGTGAAGGTGGTGGAGTAGGAGAGATCAACACAACTAACTAAGGTGAAATAGTCAAGGGAAGAGTTGACAAGATTGTTAACTAAGGAGACGAAGTTTGAAGAGGACCTATGAAGCGATACTAAGTAAGCGTCAAAGATCACAAGAAGAAGAAAAAGAAGAAGAATGCAGCGAGAGGGACTGGTGTGGCCTCAGCAAAGACCATTTCGTGGAGTAAGAATTAGATACTAAGTTCAGTATAATGTGGGTGTGTCCAGAGGCGTGGTGTGATATGTGTTGTGGAGAGGATCACGCATTGCCCATGTCGCCATAACATCCATGGTGTGTGTGTGTGTGTGACTGGTGTGTGTGACTGTGTTTGTGTGTGTGACTGTGTGTGTGTGTGTGTGTGTGTGTGTGTGTGTGTGTGTGACTGTGTGTGTGTGTGTGACTGTGTGTGTGTGGTGACTTAAGTTTTCCTGGTTCTCATTGTTTTCCTGGTCACCTGTTTTACGCTACGTGATGCGAAGACAGATTCATAAGTGCTCCCTCCTCTTGGGAAGAAATTATTCGAAATTATTATTCTATCCAGCTTTGGCATGAAGCAATTACTACCGTGAATTAATATACTAGGAAAAGTCTTTAAACTGGTATCATATTTTTAACCTGTTATATAAAAACGACTTCCTATACTTGCAGTTGTATAAAAAAAAGGCCTTGTTGACATTATGAATACCTGCATCACGTCTTGTCTGTCTGGGTGACCTGATACCGCGCAGACTAGAGATTTGATACTAGTTTTTTCTCTATTTTCAAAGATGCTGATTTCTAATACCTACCAATATTTCTGGCTTTTATGTTGAGAGGTATCGCGCCCTACTGCTGCCACGATGCCTCTCCACCTTGAAGATGATGTTAATATACCTTCCCCTTCCTCCCCCACACAGCGACATAGTCAGTACTCATACAGGTGTTCACTTGTTTACTTCTCATCTGAATATGTGAATAAAGATTAGTATGATATAATGTTTTAGGAAAGTTGCTATCAAGAAACATACACCATTATACTGCCCAGCCTGATCTTATGTGGACACTAGAACCACTCTAGAACGCCTGGTTACGCCCACAGCCCCGTCCCAGCCTCCCAATACCCTGTGTCCGGCCGGTTCGGGTAGAAGATGGGTCGTAAAAATGACTTAAATAGTAACCCAAGGTCGCTATGATTCAATATTCTGGTCAGAACCTTATTAGTCTTCTTCAGCTTACAGACTAGACCCAGGAACTGCACTGTCCGGCACAACCCTTGCTCTTCCTCTCGCTGGGTTGACCTGTTCTGAAGTTGAAAGCCGATCCGATCACATCCCAGACGCGCGACACAGGGCATCCAAGCCTCGGTGTTCTCGTTCTCGCCTGCTGCTTTGAAATCATCCCCATGCTTCCCCTCCCCTCCAGTCCATTCCACTGTGCCGCTGTATATATATGTGCAGCGGCCAGCGTCTCACATGCATACACAGTGCACACACACACACACACACACACACAACAACATAAGGAAGCTACAAGAGCCCGATAGACCTACCTAAGTAGTTCTTATTGCATACACTATGCCTACATTCAACTTTCGTCCCCATCCATAAACTTGTCTAGTTTTCTTTTTAAAGTTCCCTATTGACTCTGCACTAACTACCTGATAACGGAGTCTTTTCATACCACCACCATCGTCATGAACCTGGCGTGTTGGTAGCGGACTTCTTCATCAGCTAAGTCTTATAGCACGAGATGGCCAGATGACAAGGCTTGATGACCAGTGAAAGAATAAGCTAACATGTGACGAAAAATTAAGCATAAATATAATTTCGTTCTCTTCTCGAAGGGACAAAAGCACGTTGAAAGTTTAGATCACTACCACAAGAGCGATCAAATTGAATTTCACCAATTTCATTATTACCTTCGACAATGCCACCCACTGTAAGAATCACAAGCCAGCTATAAGTATATTAGTAAGAGGGGAGTGCACTGTAATTAACGGCAAAATGTCGAAATCCACAGTGTAGATATCGTTTTGGGGCTACAGATTAACCCCTTGAGGCCCAGAACGTAATTTCCATTGTAATTTGGCTACCATTAGACGATTTTTAGTTAATATAAGCAATATTTTATAGACATGACCTGTTTAGTATCCTTGTCGACTAACTAATTTGGTATATTCAGTTACTCTTCGTACTTTTATGGCTAACATAATCATTTTTTATAGCAAAAGAAAGATCTGGGTGTGAAGGGGTTAACGGCAGGGAAGGGAGAGAATTGGATGAAACGATCTAAGTGATATGGCTGCTACTCGTGCTACTGATCTTCCAGCGATATACTTGTGAATCTCTTTCCACAATAGGCCTCTTCTATTCACTCGGTTCCATTACAGATCACTGCTCTAGCCGCACGTTGCATGTTTGTATATTCTATTTACCATCGTCACACAGGTTCGAGAATCTATTATAGTATTCAGAGTGAGCACGTCCATTGCGATGCAGGGGAGGGACGCGGCGGTGTGTTCATGAGCGCACATCAACACGCTCTTCTGGTCTTCGTAAACAACACGGAGGCTTTGAAATATTGCGATCACGTGTCCAGCACCTACCCTTTTGTGTGTTATTTACATAGAGAGAGAGAGAGAGAGAGAGAGAGAGAGAGAGAGAGAGAGAGAGAGAGAGAGAGAGAGAGAGAGAGAGAGAGAGAGAGAGAGAGAGAGAGAGAGAGAGAGAGAGAGAGAGAGAGATATAAGCAATTACAAGTATACTCAAAAAACCCTAGTCAGCGTGAGAGAAGACTTTCTTTGTTGTTTGTTTATTTTGTCCAACATACTGCAGTGGTGAGTGATCGCTACACTACTTAGAATCATCAGCATGGTTAGGAAAGCATTGCCACATGACCCTCGCCCAGCTTGGTGTGACCTCTCTTCCTTTCACAAACTGTTCTACCACTGAGGGTGCAAAACCATGCCACGCTGATTGCCACGCTGCTGCCCTGTACAGACTTCAATAGGGCAAGGTTCGCGGGCAAGGACAACATGTTAGAAAAAAAGTTTACTGTTCGTTGCAGAATAACATGACACACACCAAAGTGATCTTATATATTTATCTTTTACGTGTTACCGCAAAAAAGTTGTTGCCTGTAAAATACTTATTCGACCTAGTTATATTTTCCGATTAAGCTGCATGATGGGATAATACTAGCCACAATACTTACTACGAATCACACAAACCTAATTAAGACCAGAACAGCCCTCGTAGTATACACATGATACGTTGATGTAAACACGAGAGGAGCATCACAGACTCGTCACTTGTATTCTAGCATTAAGAAGCAAATATTTATCGGTGCTAAAAGTGCCTAGTTACTACGGCCCTCACTGCACACTAGAGACAGTAAAAAGTACCAAATGTGCGCCTCGTCAAGTCGTTTGCTTTTCCTGTATACATGTTAAGCGAAAAAAAACATTAATTTTGTATGTTTATAAATAGTGGAATTTTTTCAAGTCAAATCAAGATATTTTCAAAGAAGTCCAGACAGTATGTATCCATGGCTTCTGAAAATTATATAAGAAAAACATACAGCTTAAGTACCTCAGTGTAATTGGTGATTTAGTGCAGTCGTTAGGATCTTTAATACTTTACAAATGGTTCACTTGGGAGGTGCGGTTTTTATTCCTTCACGTGATCAACAACTGATTTCACCAGAGCGGCATTGGCGGCTTTGGGAAAGAGAAACTGCTGCCGAGACTCTCTATTGAGTTAGGTAAGTAATAGACTAACCAAGGCAAGGTTGGGAGGGCGACGAGGCCTTCCTCAGGTAGGCTTTCACTTGTCTATGGAATGTTGGTAATAACGCGGGAAGAAGTGGATGATAGTTTTAGTCACGAAACGGAAAAAATGTAAAGGCGGGGTTGCAGTGCCGATGATGACTTAAGGGATTGTGAGCCATGGTACATTCATGGTTGAGGCACAGATTGACCTATTCAGTGATCCATCCTTTCATTCGCTCCCCCTTCCCTTCCCCCTCCTTCCCATGAAAAAACCTGCACTGTACAGGATGGTTCAAAAGGCTCGAGGGTTCGTGCAGCACGTTCGAACCTCCCACGTATTGACATCGAGACGTCCTTCACTAGACATCACTGCCCGCCAACAACAACAACAACAACAACAGAACAATAAGAACAAGACTCCCTTCAGTACTTTCACAGCCTCCTACCCTCATACCTCTGGGCATGCGAGGCACGACCTAAGCTCCAGCGCGGCGCTCACCTTATGGCCCAGTTCATGTGCATGTGCAGGTGCTTGATCATGTACTGCGCGAGAATCTTGTGCTTCTTGTGTCTGGTGCTCTCGTCCAGCGTCACCTTGTCGAGGCCGGCCAGGATGGTGACGAAGAGGCCGCCCTCCATGTTCTTCCACAGGTAGCGCGGGATATAGAACATGATGGCCTGCAGCACCAGCATGAACGGCACCCACTGGTAGTAGGCGTGGTACACGATCTCGTCATCGTCCTCGTGAAGCCCCACACCCGGGTAGGCCACGCCGTCGCCGAGGGGCGTGTCCCAGTGGCGCGGCACACTGAAGGTGGACATGATGAAGCAGAAGGTGTTGAGGACCTTGGCGGGGATGGCCTTCGAGATGCATTCAATTGGTGCGCCGATGAACTCCTTGGCCGTCACAAGGGCTCCCGACACAATGAATATCACGAAAGTCACCCGATAGTGAAGGTGAAACACTGCATTATCCACCTGAGCTTTGTGTTTCTTTAAGATTTTCGCGGCTGCCAAATATTTCATCATTTTGGCGACTTAACACTTCGTCCGCGGCTGCGGACGGACGGGACGCACGATACAAAAAGACACAAGAAACTCGTCTCCTCGGTTTCCCCGACTCAACACTCTTCACACACCAAAACACAAGCACCTTCAGCCTTCACAACACACAATTCAACACTGGAGTCAAAAAATAATCCTTCAGTATGCACACACCACCCCTCAGCACCACAGCCCACAAACCACTGACCGCCGAGAGCCCGAGACACACACACACACACAGCGACGGCCCGCCGCCCAAACCCCAATCCCCCCCGAACAACTCACCAAGTTCCAACTAGTGTTTTCATCAAACTCTCCTGTTTTTATACCATCTGTCCGTAACCTATCATCTAAACACACACATGATGCAGCTAGTTTGACGTGGTAGCGCATCTCTTTATCATCCTGTGTTATTATCGTGATGGTCAGTGAAGAAAACAAACATCGAGCACGAGCAGAAGGACAGACACGCAATCAGGCCGAGGAAAGGTGATGCCACAAGGTAATAGCGGGATTTAAAGACCCAGCGTTACGTAGGCCTCCCTCCACTATGACCTACACTAACCAGGAGGAGCTGCAAGTAGCGGATGTATACACTGCTAACGTAAATAGTAAGAAGGCCTATGGGTTTTGGTTAGGCTGGAGTGACGGGGTTCGAGGGAGGGACGGGTGGGTGGTCAGGTAGGCTTGTCGGGTCGGTGGACACACATACCTCTGCCTTAGGCCTAAATTTCCTTTTTTTTTAGTGTGTGTGTGTGTGTGTGTGTGTGTGTGTGTGTGTGTGTCGTTTCTTTCAGTTAGTCACAGTAGAAAGAAAAAAAGACCCAGTACGCCATGAATACTGAAATTTGTAGTCGTCG
>JACEEZ010003874.1:546283-553783 GCA_016584305.1 Chionoecetes opilio
TTCCTCTTTTCTTTTTCCCTTTTTCCCCTTCCACCTCTTTTCCCTTCTTCCTCCCCTTCTCTCTCTCTCCCCTCTCTCTCCTCTCTCTTTTTCTCGTCTCTCTCTTTTTTCCCCCTCTCTCCCTCTCTCCTCTCTCTCTCTCCCCCTTCTCTTCTCCTCTCTTCTCTCCTTCTTCTCTCTCTCTCTCTCTGACACTATCACAAAGGGAAATCCCTACATAATGAAAAATAAAAATACTTTATATAGATTTTTCCCAAACTTTTTTTTTGGCACATCATTAACTCTACCCACAACCCACACACACACACACACACCCACACACCCACACACACCAACACAAAACCCCAACACCACCCCCACAGCACACGCACCCAACACACACACACCCACACACACACACACCACACACAACCACACACACAACCACCACACCTTGCTCTCAGTGTAAAAATAGTTTTGCTTAGCCTTTTTTTTAAAAAAAAAAGAATGAAAATTTTTAAAAAAGTTACTTCATCCTGCTGATGGAGGAAGACCCAGTTAAAGGGGCTCAGGGGAAGGGAGAAGGGAGGGAAAAGGGAGGGCGGGGGGAGTGTTAAATTGTCATTTGCTGTTGGTGCGGGTTTAAAACTATAATTATCATCAGGGGATAAAGTCGGGGGTTTTTAAACAGGTGTGCTACTTGGGGGGGTGGGGCGGGTCCCAAAAGGAGAATGAGCAACATTTGTAACAGGAAAAATTTTTAAAATTGATGGGCTTGCCTCGCCCCAACTGTTCGCGAAGTATGTGGCGTGACTGTACCTCGTGGAGTCGTGAATCTCATCTATAAATTTGGATTATGAGACGTCCATGGAAGAAAAAGTTGATAAAGTGAGATATTGAGAGAGAGACCCTCAGCCTGTAACACCGTGACTAGAAAATAAGGAAGCTACAAGAGGCCGTGAGACCTACACTAAGGTAGTTCCTGTTACTGAACTCTATCTATATCCACCTCTCCTCCCCATCCATGAATTTACATCTACTAGTAGTTACATCTACTAGTATACTTACTTACTACTTAGTTATTATCTTACAAGGCATAGCTTTCGGATAGATGTCCCCGGGACAAGGGACATCTTTAGCTTCTGCCACTTAATGCCTTCATCAACCTCCTTACCAATTGTAGCCCCATGTCAACCATGATGTAAGTTGTTTAAATGAAAAAAAAAAAGAAAAAAAAAGAAGAGAGAGAGAGAGAGAGAGATGAGAGAGAGTAGAGGGAGAGAGAGAGAGAGAAGAGAGAGAGAGAGAGAGAGAGAGAGAGAGAGAGAGAGAGAGAGAGAGAGAGAGAGAGATCACACACAGATCGAAGTACTGGAATGGCAATCTGTTGTGGGGAAATTTCAACCTTCGAAGCAGACTATTTCGTGACAATGGCAGCGTCCGAAACCTACCGCTACCACGACGGGCCCAGCTTTGCTCTCCCTCTGGACAAAGCTTTGCCTCTGGACTCACCGCGGCGGCCGGCACTGCCTTATAACATACTCCCTGACGTGCTTTTGGCAGTGTCCACGTCACACCTGCGGCAGAAGTCCTCTAGGGCAGCAGGTGGTGGCGCGGGAGGCTTTCTGCATAGCCACAAATATGTTGCTTAGTCGGCTCCTGACAACCACTGCTTTCACTTGTCTATGGTTCAGGGAAATTTCTACAACCCTGATATGAGACAACTCTCTATTACAACCTTCCTTAACTATGACAAAATGAAGAAATACAGCAACTATTCCCTGCGTATTACATCACCTTTTTTCGGGGCTTTATAAGTGGACCAAACACTAAGTTGTGGAGCTAAAAAGTGTCTTGAAGGGCGACACTAAAATAACTGACGGGTCCAATGCCACGTCAAGTTGTCAACCCCACCCCACCCACACCCCTTTCCCCAACTCCACCCCACCCTCACCCCATCCCTCCCCTTGTCCTACACCCCCTCGCTGCCGTGCTCGTGGTGACGCTGGGACTACGTCAAGGCGAACAATACAACCCTTGCACAACCACACTTGCTGCTCTCAATCTGATGACTTCACACGACCTCTTCATTGTTATCTTATTTCATTCCTGACTTTTCTTGTCTTGGCTGCAGTGTACTACTATTGCTGCTACTACTACTACTACTACTACTACTACTACTACTACTACTACTACTACTACTGCTGTTACTACTGCTGCTGCTGCTGCTGCTGCTGCTGCTGCTGCTGCTGCTGCTGCTGCTGCTGCTGCTGCTGCTGCTGCTGCTGCTGCTGCTGCTGCTGCTGCTGCTGCTGCTGCTGCTGCTGCTGCTACTACTACTACTACTACTACTACTACTACTACTACTACTACTACTACTACTACTACTACTACTGCTACTACTACTACTACTACTACTACTACCACTACTACTACTACTGTTGCTGCTGCTGCTGCTGCTGCTGCTGCTGCTGCTGCTGCTGCTACTACTACTACTACTACTACTACTACTACTACTACTACTACTACTACTATACTATTACTACTACTACTGCTACTGCTAGTAATATTACTTCAAATACGTAAATACATTTATATGCACCTATTGAGTGCGTAGAAAACTATACAATCACACCTAAATTAGCATGAAAGTCATCATTGCAATAGTAGTCGAAGTAGTAGTAGTAGTAGTAGTAGTACTAGTAGTAGTAGTAGTAGTACGTAGTAGTAGTAGTAGTAGTATAATAGCAGTAGTAATAGTAAAATTAAGACGACGGGACAACGAGCACAGTAGTGATACTTAATTAATCCACAAAACATGCACTGTTACTTCAATCTGTGTTGTATCTCCTACTAGACTAATGAGTCCCTTCCCAGTGGCGAGCATGGAGCATAAGACGCGGAGACAAAGAGGTCACTGTCGCCTTCCGAGTAGCGAGGGAAAGGTTAGTGTTATAAGGAGCCAACAGAGACCAGCTGGCTTGACGGTGCAAAGGGTAGCATTGAGGTGGTGGTGGTGGTGGTGGTAGCGAGAATGGTAGCAGCAGGGCCGGATTAAGGGGGGGGCTACCGGGCCTCTAGCCCCAGGCCCCCCACCAAAAGGGCCCCCACCATATGTATATTAGCTTTAAGCAGTAATATTAAAAACATTGGCAAGTTACAAAACCAAAACATATTTGCCTGTCTCTGTTTCATCCTTTATCTCTGAATACCAGTCTATGCATGAATAGTTCTTTGCAACATAGGCCCTCAAAATATACACAAAAGTGCTTAATTTTCGTCGAATATAGGCCCCCACAAAAAGGCTGACCCCGGGCCCCCACACTCTTGATCCGGCCTGGGTAGCAGTATAATATAAATGAATAATATGAGAGAGAGAAAAGAGAGTAGTCGAGAGAGAGAGAGAGAGAGAGGAGAGCGAGAGAGAGAAGAGAGAGAGAGAGAGAGAGAGGTACGAGAGAGAGAGAGAGAGAGAGATAGAGGAGAGAGATTGACAAAGTGCAGAGACGTGCGAGCGCCTCATACAACCAAACCGCCGACCCAAACATCACATGGACGTCCGTCCGCGCTGCAACATGCGGCAGCAGCAGCGACAACTACAACCACAACATCAGCTGCTAGCTCAAACACCACCAGCACAACACAACAACAACGACTACAGCAGGAGCAGTGGCGGATGTCCCCGCTCCACCAGCTTACAGTCCTGGGGCACCGGAGAAGAGTCCGGTGCCCTCACAGGCTCACAGTGCTGCACAAGGCCCAAGTGCAACACTCTTCCCCCTTGCAGGACTTCGGGTCCCGTGGAGGATGTCTGTGCGCGCTACACGAGGAACGGTAGTGTCAGGTGATCTCCTCCTCGAGCCCCGAAGACCCACACCGTGATGGGCCAGCGAGCCTTATTTGGGCCACGGCGGAACCTGTGGAACCCTTCACGGTTGAGGTGGATGTCGTGGCCATGACCCCAGCAGTTAGAGTGGCGGCCCAACAGATGGTGCCGCTTACATCTGCTTAGTGACCGTAGGCGTGATACAAGTGTCGTGTCTTATGACACAACATGACACAGTGACACCCACATAGTGACACACATTGACACTTATAGACACAGTGACATTAGCAGTGTCTTCTCTTGGCCGGTATCACTACAGTTTGCGCCTTGCCAAGTGCCTGTGACGGATAGTGTCCCTCAGCCTGTAACACTGTGTACTTTACTTACTACTTAGTTATTATTGTCTCTTTACAAGGCATACTAGCTTGCGGGGGGGGGGGGGGGGTGGGGATATAGATGTCCCCGGGACAGGGACTCTTTAGCTTCTGGCACTTTATGCCTCATCGAACCGCCTATCCAATTGTAGCCCCATTCAACCAGATGTAAGCTGGGCGGTGGTAATTAGTGTAAAAAAGATGTTTTTTTTTTTTTTTTAAATAAAAAGAGAGAGAGGAGAGAGAGAGAGAGAGAGAGAGAGAGAGAGAGAGAGAGAGAGAGAGAGAGAGAGAGAGAGAGAGAGAGAATGTACCTAATCCCACCCGAACCCCAAGTCCCAACCCATTCCAGACAAGAAAGATGATAATACTGATAATAAAACGAGGAAAAAAAAAGAAATAATGACGATGACGATAATTATAGACATTAACGACGAAAGAAATTGATGATGATAATGATAATAATAATCGAAATATCATCTATTCGTTCACCAAATAACCTCAAGTATAAAATGTTAAAAGAAGATTTATATATGAGCGTTCCTTTTATAAGTATATTTGCGGTTCCTCAACGAATCGAACATGTCTGCGGTTATTCTGTGGCGTTTTTTTGACCTTTTGAAAATACCAACGAAAGAATAATGTGTGTCCGTTACAGGCATTTTCACGGAGAGAGAGAGAGAGAGAGAGAGAGAGAGAGAGAGAGAGAGAGAGAGAGAGAGAGGAGACGAGAGAGAGAGAGAGAGCGAGGTTATAACGTGAGATAAAAGGATAAGAGGAGGATGGAATGCTGAGTGTGATGGTTAGAATAAGAGAGGAGAGAGAGAGAGAAGAGAGAGAGAGAGAGAGAGAGAGAGAGAGAGATGAGAGAGAGCGAGAGAGAGAGAGAGAGAGAGAGAGAGAGAAAAAAAAAAGTGTCCAGTTGAAAGATGTATTGTTATATAGTTACGGTAAAGTGGAGGGAGTGGAGGGAGGTAGATGTAGTAAAAAGGATAGCTGCTGTAGGCGACGTTGACGAAGGGTTATGGAGGAGTAAAAGGGCACGCGGGGGCGATAGGAGGAGGGAGTGGTAGAGGGAGTGGAAGAGGGAGTGGAAGAAGGAGTGGAAGAGGGAGTGGAAGAGGGAGTGGTAGAGGGAGTGGTAGAGGGATGGTAGAGGAGTGGTAGAGGAGTGGTAGAGTGTGCGTGGCAAGAAGGGGGAGTGGTAGAGTGAGTGGTTAAGAGGGAGTGGTAGAAGGGAGTGGTAGCGGGAGTGGTAGAGGAGTTGGAAGAGGAGTGGGTAGAGGGAGTGTTAGAGGGATGGTAGGGGATTGTTAGCGGGAGTGGTAGAGGGAGTGGTAGAGGGAGTGGTAGAGGGAGTGGTAGAGGGAGTGGTAGAGGGAGTGGTAGAGGGAGTGGAAGAGGGAGTGGTAGAGGGAGTGGTAGAGGGAGTGGAAGAGGGAGTGGTAGAGGGAGTGGTAGAGGGAGTGGTAGAGGGAGTGGTAGAGGGAGTGGTAGAGGGAGTGGTAGAGGGAGTGGTAGAGGGAGTGGTAGAGGGAGTGGTAGAGGGAGTGGTAGAGGGAGTGGAAGGAGTGGAAGGGGCAGTAAAGTTGGGAGGAAGGATATGAAGTGGAGGAAAAGAGAAAGGACAGACTCTTCAAAGGGTAAATAATTAATAGAAGTAGGCTATCTCTCTCTCTCTCCTGCTCTCCCTCTCTCTCTCTCTCTCATGCTCTCTCTCTCTCCCTCGTCTCTCTCCTCTCCTCGTCTCTCTCTCTCTCTCTCAAATATCTCTCTCTCTCTCCCTCTCTCTCTCTCTCTCTAATTGCGTGATGTCCAGGTGTGTGCGGGACTCCTGTGTCGTCAGTGATTGAAGGTTGTGAAGTCAGGTAGACTACTAACGAGACGCAAAAAGTTGTACTGACTGATTGTGTAAGGTGACGTGTTGTGTTGTGGAGAGAGAGAGAGAGAGAGAGAGAGAGAGAGAGAGAGAGAGAGAGAGAGAGAGAGAGAGAGAGAGAGAGAGAGAGAGAGAGAGAGAGAGAGAGAGAGAGAGACGTTACATATAAAAACTACAATACATTCCTCTATTTCCCCATCCCATCTTCTTAGAAAAAAATACACTCAGATAGACATACAGCGATGAGACAAACAGACACACACATACTAACGTCCCTATGAACGTGTCCTCCAAAAGTCTTTAGAATCAGAACCTAAACCTAACCTAACCTAAACCTAACCTAACCTAACCTAACCTAAACTTAAACTTAACTTAACCTAACCTAATTGTAAAGGCTTTGGTGTCCTACTTCCCTGCTTCGTCCACTTGGTCAACTTCCTAACCTAACCTAACCTAACCTAACCTAACCTAATTGTAAAGGCTTTGATGTCCTCCTTCCCAGCAGCTTCGTCCACTTGGTCAACTTCCTAACCTAACCTAACCTAACCTAAGCTAATTTTAAAGGCTTTGGTGCCCTACTCCTGCTTCGTCACTTGGTCAACTTCCGAACCTAACCTAATCCTAACCTAACCTACATTCTAAAGGCTTGGTGCCCTACTTCACAGCAGCTTCGTCACTTGGTCAAACTTTCCTTAACCTAACCTGAACCTACTAACCTAATTGTAAAGGCTTGGTGCCCTACTTCCCTGCTTCGTCACTTGTCAACTTCTAACCTAACCTAACTAACCTAACCTATTCTAAAGGCTTTGTGCCCAACTTCCCAGCAGCTTCGTCCACTTGGTCAACTTCCTAACTACACCTAACCTAACCTAAAGCTAGATTGTAAGGCTTTGGTGGCCCTACTCTCACCTGCTTCGTCCCACTTGGTCAACTTCCCTAACCTAACCTAACCTAACTCTAACCTAGATTGTAAGGCTTTTGGTGTCCCTCTTCACAGCGAGCTTCGTCCACTTGGTCAACTTCCTAACCTAACCTAACCTAACCTAACCTAATTGTAAAGGCTTGATGTCCGCGCTTCCCAGCAGCTCGTCCACGTTGGTCACTTCCTAACCTAACCTAACTAACCTAACCTAACCTAATTGTAAAGGCTTTGGTGTCCTCCTTCACAGCAGCTTCGTCCACTTGGTCAACTTCCTAACCTAACCTAACCTAACCTAACCTAATTCTAAAGGCTTTGGGTCCTCCTTCACAGCAGCTTCGTCCACTTGGTCAACTTCCCGGCAAAGGTCAGACGGGGCAGGGAGGGAGGGACGGAGAAAGGGGAGTGAGGAACTGTGACAGTCTCCGCCTCTTTCTTGTCGCAACGTTGACACACACGTAGTTTTTCGTGGTTATCAGATCTTTTTTTGCTGTTGTCTTAAGTGTCATTTCCTTTCTTCTCT
>JACEEZ010003874.1:558783-563783 GCA_016584305.1 Chionoecetes opilio
CTCTCTCTCTCTCTCTCTCTCCTCTTCTGATTGTCCTCAGTTGTTTGTAAGAAAATGTGAATATAATGCAACATACATAATATAATGATACCCAATTAAGTGTAGTGTGTATAACAATGCATTCATAAATAAGCTAATACATATTTATATATATATATGAATCGATAATGTATACAAGTTAATGACCCCACCTTTTTTTTTTTTTTTTTTTTTTTTTTTTTTTTTTTTTTTCTTAGAGTGGAAATGATAGCTTATTTTCCTGTCTCAGTTCTTCACAGCCTCGCACACCACCTTTTCCCTCCAACTTTTGTGCCTCTTTTCACCAAGTTACTCCCTCCCTTAGGACTTATAGACAACATTATGGGGCCAGCTGAGGTCACATTCCTCCTGTATCGACCTCCACCACCCTGTCTTCCATTTTCACCTCTACAAACAGGTGAAATAGGAAAGAAAGGCAAGAATTTAAGCGCACGTGACCACAGAAACGTAAGAGGTCGGACCGTCCCAGCGTCACCCCGGCCGCTGAAGTGATACCATCTCGGCGACCAACCCTCCCTGCACCCCCTCGCTCCCCCACAGGTAGGGTTGGGGCATTGGGGGGTCGAGTGAAGGTGCTCCCCCTTCCCCCTCCTCCCCCACACACACACCTGACCTCCTTCCCCGCGCTGGTGCCTGAATGTAAATACAACACAGAGGATTGTTTGTAAGTTCTTCAGATATCACATATTTCTGAGGTGCATTTACTTTCCGTGTAGTTTAGTTTTCCGTAAATACGAATGTAGGAAAGGACATCATCAAAGCCATGAAAGAGTATTTACTTTGAGACTATTAGAAACTATATACTGGCTCTGGACATCACCATACACACGCGTTGTTTTGATTTGAATAGATAATTATCCGTGTTCGTGGCCAAGCCTTTATATTTGTCCGTATACTTTATATAATTATCTGTAAAAGTAACACGTAGCTATTCTCTTCCAAGACAGCCAGTTGGAGTTTCTGGGATGCGTTCGTGTTCATTATCGTGTGCGTGGTCAGGCCTTTATAATTTATACGTATTTTATCAAGATCAATAGACTTTTAATATAGTATAAATGGTATGTCTATTAATCTTGTATTTTATATTATCTGTAAAAGTAACACGTAGTCTCTTCCAGGAAAGTCCAGCTGGCAACCTTCAACCCTGCCTCGTCATCCCACGTACTGGAGGTCTTGAGGAGATAGAGGAGTGGTATAGGAGTGGTGGAGAGAGATACGTATAGAGTGGGTGACTTCATGATATTCACATTATAACGTCGCATAACCACGCTTTTTCGCCGCGAAGGAAGCCTAGGATTATCCACACGTAAATAACTCAATACACAAAGTTATACAGACACAAAATTTGACCCTCGACCTAAAACGATTTAAAAAATGTCCTTTGTTACACGCCAACTCATGATGATATTCACATTATACCGTCGCATAAACACACTTTTTCGCCGCGAGGGAAGCCTAGGATTGCTAACACGTAAAAAACTCGAGACACAAAATAATACCGACACAAAATTTCACCCTCGACCTAAAACAATCCAGAAAATGTTCCAGAAAACGTTCCTTTGTTGTTCATCATTGCCTTCTTTCCTTCGCTCGTGAACACTGGCTATGGAGGTGTAAGCAGACAGAGGAGGGAGTGAAGGGAAGGGCAGGGCATGGAAGGGTACAGACAGGGCATAGGGGGAGGTAGGGGATAGAGGAAAGTTACTATCTGGTATCTCGAGGCTGGCTGACTGGCTGCCCTGGTCAAGGCCTTAGTTATACACCCCCTGCCCCGTGACCCCACAATCTCCCGCGCCGCCCTTCACCCCGCCCCGTGTCCTGCCCGCGGCCACCCTTACCCCCCCCTCTCTCTCTCTCTGTCTCTCTCTCTCTACCCTCTCTCTCTCTCTCTTTCTCTCTCTCTCTCTCTCTCTCTCTCTCTCTCTCTCTCTCTCTCTCTCTCTCTCTCTCTCTCTCTCTCTCTCTCCAGCCACCCAACTTCACCTGACGCAGAGTACAGTGAACCTCCATCTTAGGAAATGTACCCTGACTATTGTGTGACGTAAGATTTAAACTTTGATTAATAATACAGCAATATAATATATAGACGATCTATGATTGAAACTTTGGTGTGAATTAGGCTTGTTCAGTTTTGAGTGTACAGATGCGAGGAAAGGTAAACAATGGGTGGATATTTGGGGTTATTGTGAGGTAGGGGTTAGTATGGTGGTGGTGATGGTGGTGGTGGTGGTGATGACCGCCAGTAGTGTTTGAGTATGAAGGAGAAAGTGGATGGTAATACTTTGTCTGTTGAAATTGTTGGGAAGGCGATCGGTCGGTTGCGCCAGCTTACCGACGGTTTTATAAGTGTGGGTGAAGCTGGATTTTTTTTCAGATTAAAACAATCTATAAGTTTTTCGAATCACCTGAAGATCCGTCACCCCAGAGTTTGGCAGGGTGACGGTTCTTCAGGTGGGATATCCTGGGGTGACGGTTCTTCAGGTGGGATATCCTGGGGTGACGGTTCTTCAGGTGGGATATCCTGGGGTGACGGTTCTTCAGGTGGGATATCCTGGGGTGACGGTTCTTCAGTGGGATATCCTGGGGTGATGGTTCTTCAGGTAGCAACACCTGGGGTGACAGTTCTTCAGGTGGGGTCAAGACCTGACTTGACTTCACCTTCCAAGTGAGGTCAGGTCAAATGGGTAAAAGGGAGGAGTCAGGACCCTCCAGTCAGGTAGGAGGACTATATAAAAGTAAGGGGGCTAAAAAAAAAATAGTCCTAGGAGTCAGTGGACCCTGGCACACAATACCTTCCAAACTATAGCGTCCTGCCACTGCTGTGTGATGATTCCACTAAGGTTATTCGGTGGCTTCAACAAAACAGACTTTTAAAGCGCGAAGTTAAGTGTGATACTTGTGATAACTGGATGAATTGGACAAAATACTCCAGATCGAAGGATGATTTTCTGTGGAAATGGCAAACAAAAGACTGCCTGAAGTATAAATCCACTAAATAAATGTACTGTATTTTGGAATACTGAGTAAAGTATAATGTATTTTGTATTTTGGAACACTGTATATTATTCTTATTTTTTCCTTTAAACTTTCACAAAAAGATGCATAACACAAAGGAATATATTTGTTATCCTAATTTTATAAATTACATTCACTGTGGGCTGGGGTGATGGATCTTCAGGTGGGACATTCTGGGGTGACGGATCTTCAGGCGAATCCTGGTGACGGATTCAGTGGGATATCGGTGACGGACTCAGGTGACATCTGGGTGACGGATCTTCAGGTGGGATATCCTGGGGTGACGGATCTTCAGGTGGACATTCTGGGGTGACGGATCTTCAGGTGATCCGTTTTTCTTTATTTTTTACAATTGTGTTTATAGTGTGAAAGTTGTAGTGTGTGTGTGTGTGTGTGTGTGTGTGTGGTGATTTGTGGTGTGTGTTGTGTGTGTGTGTGTGTGTGGTGTGTGTGTTGTGGTGTGTGTGTGTGTGTTGTGTGTGTGTTGTGTGTGTGTGTGTGTGTGTGTGTGTGTTGTGTTGTGTGTGTGTGTTTGTGTGTGTGTGTGTGTGTTTTGTGTGGTGTGTGTGTGTGTGTGTGTTTGGTTGTGTGTGTTGTTTGTTGTTTTGTGGTGTTGTTTTTTTTTTTTTTGTGTTGTGTGTGTGTGTGTGTGTGTGTGTTGTTGGTGTTGTGTTGGTGTGTGTGCTGTGTGTGTGGTGTGTGTGCGTGTGTGGTGTGGTGTGTGGTGTGGTGTGCTGGTTGTGGTGTGGTGTTGTGTGTGTGTGTGGTGTGTGTGTGTGGTGTGATGTTGTGTGTGTGTGTGTTGTGGTGGTGATTTGTGTGGTGGTGTGTGTGTGGTGTGTGTGTGGTGTGTGTGTGTGTTGTGTGTGGGGTGTGTGCTTGGGTGGGGGGGATGTTGTGGTGTGTGTGCTGTGGGGGGTTGTGTGGGGTGTGTGGTGTGTCGTTTGGTTGTGTGTGTGTTGTGTTCATGTGTGTGTGTGTGTGTGTGATGTGTTGTGTGTGTGTGTGTGTGTGTGTGTGTGTGTGTGGTGTGTGTGTGGTGTGTGTGTGTGTGTGTGTGTGTGTGTGTGTGTGTGTGTGTGTGTGTGTGTGGTGTGTGTGTGCGGCGGTGCGTGCTAAACATTATATCTAATTAAGGGAATATTTTTTTCTGGCATAAAGAAAATGTTATCTCTAGATTTACAAACGATAGATTCCTTGATCATGAAGTAATTTATTTTCATAGATTAGTAAATTAACAGCATACATAATATATTAACTCTCTCTCTCTCTCTCTCTCTCTCTCTCTCTCTCTCTCTCTCTCTCTCTCTCTCTCTCTCTCTCTCTCTAGTTGTGTATGGTGTGTGTTTGTGTGACTGTGTGTGTGTGTGTGTGTGTGTGTGTGTGTGTGTGTGTGTGTGTGGTGTGTGTGCGTGTGTGTGCGTGTGCGTGTGTGTGTGTGTGTGTGCGTGTGTGTGGTGTGTGTGTGTTGTGTGTGTGTGTGTGTGTGTGTGTGCGTGGTGTGGTGCGTGTGTGTGTGTGTGTGTGTGTGTGTGTGTGTGTGTGTGTGTGTGTGTGTGTGTGTGTGTGTGTGTGTGTAAATATGCCTTTGTTACCCTCCTCAACCCTCCTCAGTTGCTTCCACCCACTTATAACTGCATTTAATTATTGCCACAGCCCCTAAAATAATTAATCAATAAAATGGAAAATTAAGGAAATAAAAAGACAGCGTAGTGAGGTGAATTACATCAATATTGGACATTATTCATAGGGGAAGAACTCAATTATATAGAGGACCAATAGCTATAGGATTACTTTGTCTTATATCTTTCCGGTAAATTTCTATTTTTTATTATTTTTTCAGGTAACATTCCCATTTTTTTCTTTTTTTTCAGGTAACATTCCCATTTTTCAGTATTTCTTCAGGTAACATTCCCATTTTTCAGTATTTCTTCAGGTAACATTCC
>JACEEZ010003874.1:568783-578783 GCA_016584305.1 Chionoecetes opilio
TATTCAAGCTGGAAATGTATAGATTTTAAAAGGAAATAGGGAAAAACTGGTTAACAAATAGGGTGGTAAATGATTGGAATGGACTCAGTCGTCAGGTAGTTAGTGCAGAGTCAATAGGGAGCTTTAAATGGAGGCTGGATAAATTCATGGCTGGGGATGAAAGGTGGATGTAGGTAGTGTTAAGTGACAGGAACTATCACGGCCTCTTGTAGCTTCCTTATTTTCTTATGTTCTTATGTTCTTATGTTCTGCTGTCGTCGCCCGGCTGGAGTTCGTGGGATCATGAATCGTCCTAACATGTAATCATTCTTACTAAATTACTTTTGGGGGAGGCGGTGGCCGAGTGGTGAGCTCGATGTCCCGAGTTCAAATCTTTCCCGGGACAACTCTTTCAACCATCTTTAACGCGGTGGATAAAGCCCCTTTCACATATTCTAGAGTAGCGCGCCGAATTGTGATGACTCGTTACTCGCGAAAACACGTGGGCGCACTCGTAGGTACTCGTGGATAGTCGCCATCAAGTCGTATCAAGTAGTGAGAGTCGTGGCAGGGTCGCGAGGTGTCTTGGATATGCGTGCGAGGGGCTGGAAATTTTGGACATATTCAAAATCTGGCCGCGCAACGTCACGACTTTTGGATGCGTAGCGGATGCGTAGCCGGGTCGTAACTACTAGTATCAACTCGTAGCGACTCGTCATTTATCGTAGCGACTCAATTGCCTATTCATAGTGACTCATGTAGTGACGTAGTGACTAATTCGTAGTGACGGGTGCTCCGTAGTGTAGTGGTTAGCACGCTCGGTTCACAACCGCGAAGTCCCGGGCTGGATCCACGGGCGGAGCGGAGAAACATGGGCGGTCTCCTTAAAAACACCCGAGCCCCTGTCCACCCAGTAGTGAATGAGTAAGCGGGTGTTAGCCAGGGGCTTGTGACGTACCCGCCTCCCGGGGTGAGGTGCAGATGACCCTGTATCTCACACGAGATAAAGATTTCCCTCCCAGATCAGTCAGGTCAAGCCACCGGGTCGTACAAACTCGTAGCAAACTCTTGCAATGTCGTAGCAACTCGTAAACGACTCATAGCAACTCTTAGCGACACTCGTAACTATGCGTACAAACTCTTAGCAAAGTCGTACCAACGCGTACTAATTCGTGATTGGGTACACGAGAAATGACCGATAAAGCAGTGTCGGGTGTCAGTGTCGCCTTTTCTCCACGAGTAGACGCCGATTTGGGATTCGGTGCTACTCGGCTTGCTACTCTAGAATGTGTGAAAGGGGCTTAAGAGCCTGATAGTTGTGAGCACAAGGTCTCGAGTTCAAGTCCCGCCAGGAGCAACTGTTTCTGCCACCGTCGAGTGGCCGAAGATACCCACTTGCTGCATGAACCTCACCTTTCAACTGCGACTACAAGTGCGGCGGAGGGCACCAGGTGGCAGCATGAGCCTCAGGTCAAACCATCGCAGCCAGTGGCGGATTTAGGGGTGGCCGAGTAGGCCATGGCCTAGGCCCCGCGCCAGCAAGGGCCCCGCACCCCAGAGGAAAAAAATGTGTTTTCAATGAAAATCTGAATGCTGGACCTTTCTTATATGCTCGAACACTATTACATTACATGTACCCTAATATGCCACAAATTAGTACCAACATAATGTAAAATATGGGTGGAAAAAGTTTAAATTAAACTTAAGTTATATATGAAATCTGAACCACATTTGGTACAGTTCAAGAGTCCTTTCCCGCCCTTATTAGTGGTTAGATTTTCTCCAGACCTTCACAAATCCCTTCAGATACCTCTAAAACGTAACGTAATAATAATGTGGAGGAGAGATAAAAAAAAAAAAAAAAAAATTACTAACCTAACCTCAATATAACCTAACCTAACCTGGTAACATTGTAGTCCTTTCCCGCCCTTATATCTCGTTAGGAGGTTATTGGTTAGGTTTTAGTAAGGTTAGGTTAGTAATTCTAATTTTTTGGGGTCCAGGGCGGGGGTAATATAGGGGGGAGGGGGTGTTGAAGGGGGCATCTCTCCCCCACTTTATAATTAAGTTTTAGAGGTATCTGAAGGGATCTGTGAAGGTCTGGAGAAAAAAAACCCCACTAATAAGGGCGGGAAAGGGCTCTAAAATTTTACCCCACATTTCATTCAGGGCCCTGCACTCCCACCGGCCTAGGACCCCGCACACCATAAATCCGCCCCTGCTCACAGGTGTCACTATAAAAATCCAGCCTGCGCCACCACGGGCGAGGGCCAACCATCACAGCCCCCCATAATAAGCAGGGCCAACCACCTTAGCCTTCAAGGAAAAATAAGAATAGCTTACATGTTATAGGCTCCAACGTAAAAAAAAAAAAAAAAAAAAAAAAAAAAAAAATCTTCATCTTATTAGAAGTTTCTTATACAGTATAATATATATATATATATATATATATATATATATATATATATATATATATATATATATATATATATATATATATATATATATATATATATATATATATATATATATATATATATATATATAATATATTATACAGGAGAGTTATATACTGAAGTATCATCTCTTGACCATCGCTACCGGTATTCATCCCATTTTGGAGTGTACTTACATCTTACGAGTACATTTGGATACATACATCTTACGAGGTTGATTATACAACAAAAATAAGCAACAACGTACAGAGCAAAAAACAAGACTAGAAGCTCTTCTCGTAAACTTCTCTTCCACATATAGCTCATGCTTTATATCTTGTCTCATTCCATATTTATTTTACCTTTTATATACTGCAGGACGTAGGCACAGTAATTGTGAGAAAAAAAATCCTGTCTTGTAAACTGTTAGTCATAGCCACAATTGTTCCTGGTGTCGGGTTGAGTTAAGCACACTTTCAGCACCTTGTCAAGCATTGCTAACTAAACACAAAGACCAAGGTTGTGCAGTGTCTCGCTCCCTCCTCACGCACACACACCCTTGAACACGTGAACAGTGGGTAGTGCGTCGCGTGCTGTTGCTTTCCACGATAACACAATTCTATCCTCCACAAGTCCAACCTAAATACTATATACATAATCAATTCCGTTACGAACTTTTTTTCATCCCATACCTTGATTTCATTCTTGTACGAACCGGCTGAAGATTTACGTACGTTAATTATATGCGTGAAACTAATACCAACTTACGATCGTTCATCACTATAGCCTGTTAGCAAGAGGCCCGACGGCAGATGTTGTCAAGCTCCTCCAAGGTTTATGGAGAGACAGCTCTATTGACTCTCTTTATGGAAACTGTTCTTTATTCTTATTCAGCTGACGACCCCTTGCAATGCTAATCCATCTATCTGTTTACCTATCTGTACCTGCTAATGGATATACGTAATTTATGTATGCATGTATATATGTATGTATGTATGTATGTATGCGATATGAATGTGTACTTACAAGTCTTACATGCCTTATATATGCAGCCTGGATTAGGTGATAACTCTTAGTTTATCATATTTACAACCGTCGGAGTAGATGAAGATATATTAGTGCGTTCTTGCATGGTTTGTGTGTGTTTCTCTGTGTGTGTGTGTGTGTGTGTGTGTGTGTGTGTGTGTGTGTGTGTGTGTGTGTGTGTGTGTGTGTTTTGTAAGTTACTATGCTGACTTTCTACCCTAAAACCTTCACGTTATATAAGCCCTTCAAAGCCTGTGTTCTGGATAGGACCCCTTCAGCCATTACACCTCTAAGTAGCCAAATCAGCCATACAGACAGCTACCCAGTCACTCGAGCAGTCAACAAGCCAGTCATCCCATCTCTTTATACATGTAACCAGCCAGTCAGCGAGGCAGCATGTACCCACCCCCATGCCCACCAGCCACCATCCCTGCCAACAGGACTAAAGTGACACTAATATTACAGATCATGGCCTCTCTCCCTCCCTACCCTGCCTGCCCCCTGATGCGTTGCGAGGCAGGGATTGAAGCAACGCAACACGCCACAAAAAAAAACATTACGGCAATAATGATGATTTGGTGTAACTCTCGTTTGATTCAATGTGTTTCTTTATTCATTTATTAGTATATATTTTAAACTTTAACATGGTAGGATGATATATTTCTATTTTTTCAATTAATTATATCATTTTATCTCAATGTATAATTTTTTGGGGTGGCGGACATGGAGGTAGAGAAGGCCAGGTATCGCACACGCCAGCACCCAGTAATAAGGGGGAGGCAGGACGTGCAGGTAAGAGGGGATCGCCACTCACCTCAAGTATTACCACCGTGACGAAGTTCTGGGGGACGAAAAATTGTCTGATGAGATATTCACCTCATGCTGACAGTAACATCAGTGCAGCAACACACACACACACACACACACACACACACACTTTACATTTACGTCTTATCGCATAGTAATCTTATAGCACTCTTACTCGAATGGACACATAAACAGGCTCTTAAATCTTGCAAGCTCTTCAGCACTACAGTGGATCCTCTTACGATCCTATTTTATACTTGTAAAGGATAACTGATCTCCATTCAACCCCCATAGTGATTCAACCCCCTAGTGACTTTGGGAGCCCCTGAACATTACCATCGACCCCCTGGGAATCAATATTGACCTCGTTGCCGAGTTCTGTTCTAACCCAAACGATGGCCAAGTAAGTATCAATTGCGATCGTGGGAGGGGCGGGAGGCGAGGCGGGCTGGCGAGGGTGTGTGGGCGGCGGTGTTGATTTTCAGGACCAACAAGGAAGGATGCAAGTCACCGCCACAATGATTCCTTCCCTGTGCTTCCCACTTTGTACTTACACGCGATATTAAGCGTAACCCCTTGAGACCCAGAGCGTAATTTTCATTGTAATTTGGGTACCATTAGACGATTTTTAGTGAATATAAGCAATATTTTATAGATATGACCTGTTTAGTGTCCTTGTCGACTAATTATTTTGGTATATTCAGTTAGCTACTTTTCGTAATTTTATGGCTAACGACAGACGATTTCATATAGTAAAGGAAAGATCTGGGTGTGAAGGAGTTAATAACAAGCAGGCTGGTCACATTGAGGACCGATGCTGCAAAGCTCAACATGAAACCTAACCTCATTAGTTACTACTGCTATTTTAGTTAATTTCAACTATTCGATACAACCACAATTAAAGAGACGACTGACTAGAGAGCGAGGCCGCAACATAATTATAATTCTCAGTGCTGGTGGAGGACAAGTCGCTCTACTGAGTATATTGTAAGGCTTCACAATATTACAGCTTAAAAAAAAAAAAAAAAAAAAACAACGTTAAACAAGGCAAGTTGTAGCACGGCGCTTGCACCACCAGACAAGGCACTGCCGCTACTCAAATATGTAATTGACTCAGGAAATAGGCGTTCTGGTGTTCGTCACAAGGGAGAAGAAAAACAAAGTGATTCATTGCCCTAATATAAGTGACGGGGGACCACACTCACACTTTTGCAATACGATGGATGGCAAATCCAGATTCACGTGTTACAGAGACGCTGTATTCTTATCAATTCTGGAAGTCGACCACAGCCTCACAGGTACTACATCAGAGGCGTTTATAACATTGCTCTTGGGTAATTAAGCCGTTTTCTGCGGGGATCCTGATTGCAACCGAAATTTTTTCCGATTGCAACCAAAAATCCCCCGCAGAAATTACGCCTTTAATAAGTCATGTTTGGGATTACATGTCCTGGTATCTTCACATCTTCAGAGTACACCCCATCATATAACTTAAAGTAATCGTCCAGACCATTTCATCATTCCTGATTTAATGCAGTCAAAATATAGCCAAATTCCCCGAACTTCCAAAACGCCCCTGGCGACTACCGTAGATAACAGTAAAGTCGCCAGGACAACTTCTTTTTTCTGTTTACAGACGTGTGGTGGCGTTAATACTTACATTTCTACATCCATGATTTCAGGAAAGTTAGAAGGGGCTATCTGGATAATCTGTATCATTTTGTGTCTTCATCTGTGTCATATTATGGCCATAAATGAACAAATTACTAAAATATCTACAAAGTGGCTACCAACAGTCAAGTCGCCATCTAGTGTTTATTTACTGAGTGTCCTCCCGCAGCCGTCGTCGCCCGAAAAAAAAACGCGTAGTGAAATTTGAAACCGTCTATACTTGCAGCTACAAAGCATAAAACAACGCTGAAACAGAGTAGATTATACAGTCATGATATAAACTATTGTGTATTATCTTCAGTGGCACATAAAAATCAGTAGTAATGCAATAATTCGTAATATATGGCGCCTGGCGACATGACTGCAGGTGGCGACTTGACTGTTATCTACGGTAGCAGACGACGCACCATGGCTCGGTGACGTCCACTGAGCTCTATATGAACTGGAGGGGCGCTCTCTTCTCGGAGCGCGTGACTTCGGGCAGCCATATTGAAACACCACCGGCGCACCGCACCTTATTAATAAAGATAAATGAAATATTACTATACAGTACCTGCTTCGAAATGTTACCATTTTGAGGTATTTGTAGTTAGAATATTGCGTCGTATTGATCGAAGTATTTTTTTTTTCTCTCTCTCTCTCTGTTAAAACCAAACTATATATCGAAAACTCACATTATCGGTAGCGAAAATAACTTAAGTAGCAATTTATATGGAGACTAGCCGCAAAGCCGCCCTCCGGGCGGACTTTTTGGCTAACTCCTAGGGGAGTTTTCTAATAAGCTCACGCTCAAGCCTGTTTCTCGCGCTGTCACATCCACTGCCCTTTGAGCGTGAATGATCTATCATTTACCGTAAATTCCCTGTACTTTTTCGGGACATATCAGAATTACCCTACAATACAACAACTGAAACAGTTCTTAATAAAAAATGTAGTTTATTATTTTATTTGTGAGCACTTGGTGAAAATATTGGCAAAACAATTGAATACTTGAAAACTCAATTTTTAAAAAGCGTCTTTTCATGAATAAACGCAAGTTCAAGCAGAATGAGGCTTCAGGAAATATCTACCTGTATGTAAGCATTCACTGAGTACCTATTTTGGGTGTGTCTGTCTGGCTTGCGACGAACATTTAACCAAGAAGTAATTTTAAGTGCTTGGCAACTCGAGAACAGTACGGGATGGAAGACAGTTGAAAGCGTTTGTTTACATGCGAGAGCTCCGCCGCCCCCTCGATCCACCTCAATGTCCTTCCCTCTGAATCAATCAACCAACCCTTCTCTCTGAATACCCTATGTCCTCTGGTTTATCCTATTGTAACGAAGGAGGTGGGGGTGGGCAACCCACCCCTCTCAAACATCGTCACACACTAACGGCTCAGGGCTATGGAGGAGACGAGAAGGACTGCAAGGAGACTTTTACTGCTGTGCACGGCTTTATTACGCAAACTACTACTACCCACAGTACAATAGTGGATGCACGTCTGTCACGTAACTACACGCGCCACTGCGATCCGCCCCAACAACACAAAGTCACAGTCAAAGCAGGGGGAATTTCACAAAGCAGGTGAAATAAGGAGACTCTCCTTTATGTGGGAAACGGCATGTGGGAGCGGATGCCACGAATATTCCAGTAGAGGATAGAGAGTGTGATGAGATAAGCGGATGATGATAGTTATAGGATGACAGCCTCTGGTATTGAGAAGTTAGGAGTATCAGAGATATGGGCCGTGAGGTAAGGGAGCGGCGGCGCTGAGCTGTCCCTCCCTGTGTCGTGTCAACAGGAAAGTGGGTGATAGCAGATCCTGCCAGCGGGATGGTTTCTGTGGAGATGCTGAACGCCACACTCTGTCTTGGTTAAATGTTCGTCGTAAGAGAGACATATACACCCAAAATAGGTACTCAGTGAATGCTTACATACAAGTAGATATTTCCTGAAGCCTCATTCTGCTTCAACTTGCGTATTTTCATGAAAAGACGATTTTTAAAGATTGAGTTTTCAAGTATTCAATTGTTTTGCCAATATTTTCACCAAGTGCTCACAAATAAAATAATAAACTACATTTTTTATTAAGAACTGTTTCAGTTGTTGTATTGTAGGGTAATTCTGATATGTCCCGAAAAAGTACAGGGAATTTACGGTAAATGATAGATCATTCACGCTCAAAGGGCAGTGGATGTGAGATGCGCGAGAGACATCTGGCGGCTTAGCTTTGAAAACTCCCCATTGGTGGGCCTTCGGCCCACCACCTGTGTTTGGTGGGCCGGCCCACCAAACACAGACTCTCCAGATAGCCCCTTCTAACTTTCCTGAAATCATGGATGTAGAAATGTATGTATTAACGCCAACCCATTCACATCACCCCCAACCCATTCACTCACCCATTACCCATCACCCCCCACCCATTCACTCACCCATTACCCATCATCCCCCACCCATTCACTCACCCATTACCCATCACCACACACCCATTCACTCACCCATTACCCATCACCCCCATCTATTCCCTCACCCATCACCCATCACCCCCCACCCATTCACTCACCCATCACCCCACACCCATTACCCATCACCCCACCCATTCACTCACCCATTACCCATCACCCTACATCAAGGCTTCCTCAATTCTCGCAACCCACTTTTTTTTTCACAATTATCGCTAATAGGCTGCTAATAAAAAAAGAAAAAAAAAGTGATCGGATCATCTCATAAGTGGGCTTAAAACCTTCCCCTGGTCAACCTGGTTCCAAAAATGTGGTATATGATGGGATTCCGCCACGGGGGCGGAACCTATACCACACACACACACCACACACACACACACACACACACAGACACACACACACACACACACACACCACACACACACACACTTTCGCTTTTATTAATATAGAAATGAAAATTAGGCATTGATCGACATAATCGTGCTGACTATAAATGTTCACAATATTTTCATACGTTGTGAAAAATTTCCACCTAAAGAACGAAGTATGTGACAGTCCTACGCTGGTGTGATGAAGTAACCTGATGTATTTCAGCTTTATATGGAAACAAATTCAAGCATCTCTAGTTACGTCCTAAGACGCATATTACACTGATCCGTGGACTTTATTTATCCCTTGCCAGGTTAATTTGACATATAGACTAGGTTGAAACGCTTCAGTGTATATAGGTATTGCATATATGCATCCATTTCATATATTTAAAACATACGACATGTTGACAGAAGCAGTATACCTAACGCTAAACATCAATTATTAATAGCGAGCAAAATATGGCATAGCCCTATATATGAGTAGTGAAGTCATGATTTTTAAATATATATGGTCACTGCACTTATGTATCCGATATATCACTGTAACATGCTGACAATATCAAACATGTTGACAGAAACAGTGTGTCTACTGAAACAAGATATATTTACAACTCCTCAATATTCGGGATAAATAGGACTAAGTGTGCTTTGCTTACCTGTGAAACGTTATCCCAATTTTTCTTGAAGTATTCTTGTGCCCATTTTTGCAACCGTAGGCTGCAAAATGCACCATCTTTATTGTAATTCAAGAAATAATTTCCAGTAAACACAGGGCAGCAGTTCAACTTCCGCGGCTGAGTGGTGTCTCGAGATGGCCGTCAAGTGCGAGAGCGCCGCCCTGTGGCGACACAACAAACTGCGCGGCGCTGACAGAAGCTAGCCCCTCCTGTTATTATAGAGCTCAGTGGTGACGTCACGAAAGGCGGTCTCCCCCCCCCCCCCGCGGTAATACAAAAACACGTAAACACAGAAATAAATGTTATGAATGTTTACATTAAACATTGCCGCTTTCACGATCTTGATCTTGATAACACAGGAGACCAATATTTCCTTGCATTTATCATACATTTTTAATATATGGATCTTTAATTTAAATTATTAATTTATTTAAATTAGTAATTGATGCTTCATGTTTCGAGAAATATGAACTTTCTGAGGAACAAGGATTTCAATGTTCACCACCAGCTTTGGTTAGGATCCTCTTTCACTACCTAAGGTAACCTATACCTACCGTACCACTGAGCTCTATATGAACTGTAGAGCTCAG
>JACEEZ010003874.1:583783-693783 GCA_016584305.1 Chionoecetes opilio
CAATATGCTTTAGGATCATTGTTTTGATGCCCAAATATTTTGGAGACTCATTTCCATTTTGATGTGCTTTAATGATTGTAGTATCAAGAAGGGACATCATAGGGACATGTAAAATTAATCTATAATTGACCACTTTCCTCCAAATGTATGCAGTGCTCATCAGAGAAGCAATAGGCTCTCAGAATTTTCCGACAAAACAATATATTTAATGTGAAATAAGGCATTCCTGAGATGCTGAAATCTTCCTTAATACTACTGGAATGATGTATGATGGATAAAAACATATATGAGTGGCGCAATATTGTGAACATTTGCAATCGTACAAATACCTACAAAACACTCGATGGATTAAATGCAACATGCTGCAGCTAGTTTATTTTCTTAATTGTTTACTATGTAACATCAGCAAATTGATATCTTGCATTTAAAGTAATCGTCCAGACCCAAATTTTTTTTGCCGAATTATGTTGAATAAATTCAACAACAATATTCAAAACACCTAATCCACCAAAAATAATTGATTTCCAGGCTTTATTTCCGTAAAAACACGACTTTTGTAAAAAGCGCGCGAAAAAAAAAATCTTACCTCCAACAGGGCTACGACTGTTATTGATGACGTCAGAACAGGGACGCCCGCAGACACTCTGTCTGACACCTGTCGGCAAATGTTATGATGAGCGATTGTACTTCGGTGTCAGACAGTGAATCTGTCGCTGTGACAGATCTAGAGAACAATCTGACACCGAAAGAAATGACGCTGGTCGCGTATACTATGAGGAAAACGAACCTCAGATTGTCATGGAATCCTATGTTTGAGCCCGAGTACGAGGTGGATGAACAGGTGTTAGCAGAGCCTGAGGTTCAGCAGGAGGACCTGGCACTTCTCCAAAACATGGATTGGTTAAACCATGTGTGTGTGTGAATCACAGTGAAGGTACTTTCGAGAAAATCCTATGGTTAGTTTTGGAGCTACAGTCAAACGTCATTACTCGGAAACCACATACTAGCATTAACTACAGCATAGAGTTGGAAAATATGCGGGCGGGAAGGCAGAAAGTGTGACAGCCACTCCACAACAGGGTCTCTCACCACAGGGCACGCCCACTCCACAACTGGTTTACTTGGTCTTGTTAAGAGGCAAAGCCTCACAGTCGTGGTGGTCCACCGCTGCTGCCAGTCCTGGCGTCCCTGTCTAACAGGGTCACCTGGTCTGGTATAGTGTTGGACTGAGTCACTGTCTTACGGGGGGGCGCAGTTTCTCAACACAACTGCTCGCCCCAACACACTATAGGCGTGTATCACCCTACACACGCCAAGGTAAACAAACTGACACACGCCACTCCTTTCCGTGTGCAAACTTTTCTCGAAAGGCACAGTTGTCTTGCTGCACCCATGAAGGATGCATGCATGTGGCATATAGCAAAAAAAATCTATCAGAAACACCCAAATATCTTCAAGTACTATATTTATCTCTGTGTTTACGTGCCTCTCTGATCAGCGTGGGAAGATGAGCCTCCCTGATGGTACGTCACCGAGCCTGAGCCTGAGCGTCTGCAAACCTTGAGAGCGTTTTGAAAACTCGGGGAATTTGAAGATTTTGATTGCGGATTATTTAAAAACGGCTGACTGGATACAAAAAGTGACGACGTGTTGTTGATATACTCGTTAATGGCTATGATTTGATTGCATTAAATCAGGAATGATGAAATGGTCTGGATGATTACTTTAAGCTTTTCATCTCTTAAGCTGATGTTTTTTTTTTCTTTTTTTCACCAATCAAATATTTCATCAGGTTCTTTTAATAGGCCACTACACTGAATAATAAGATCCCATTCCAAATGTCCATAAATCTTGATTAGATAGTTAACTTGGGGACAACTGGGTGCTAGCGACCAATATTTGATGTTATTTTAACCACAATAAGGCAATCTTAAGTGTTCTTATGTTGAAAATCAGGTTTTCACTAGTAAAACCAATGGTTTTGATGTACTCATGTCCATACCATGAACATTGGTTAGAAGAAATAGTATTTGAAAGTATGATCTACTCCTGTATTGTCCCACAGCTTTAAGGAACTGTTACGTCAAAATGTTTGGGTGAATATACAGTAAAAGCCTTATAACTCGGTACGATAGGGGCTCTGGCCCTTGCCGAGTTATTCAATGTGCCGAGTTATGCAATGTCCTCCTCTGATATGGGTTATAAAAAAAAAAAAAAAATAAATAAAAAAAAAAAATAAAAAAAAAATAACAATACTGTAAAAGCATAAAAACTACACTTACCAATGAACGGGTAGCAGCAGGCATGTAATCCAAGGAGAGGGGAGCCTTGTTGTAACATGTAGAAGATGTTAGGGGGACTCAGTCTCATTTTAACACTGGTATCACTTTAATCACTATAATCACAAGTCTGTACTGTATTGTACACAGTACTGTACCTGTACAACCTAATTTTACATCACTTGAGCACTTAATTACTGCAACACTATGCCCTGTCCATTAACTCTACCTTCGACTGTGAGTGCATGGGAGGACACAGGGGGCGGCATGAGCCTCTAATCACAGGCGTCACTATAAGAATCCTGCCTGCGCCACCACGGACGAGGGCCAACTATCACAGCCCTCAAGTGAGCCTCCAGGGCCTCCCCCCCCCCAAAAAAAAAAAAACTTGTCTTTGCCATGCCGAGTTTGATCAAATTCCGAGTTATACAGTGCCGAGTTATAAGGCTTTTACTGTAGTTCTGCATTGATGCTGAAAGATTATAGATTGTGTGCACAAGGGTAGTATGCTTTCTTATTCTCCATATTATTTCTCATCTCAATATTGTTTCTACTTTCAAATACTATTTCTTCTAACCAATGTTCATGGTATGGACATGAGTACATCAAAACCATTGGTTTTACTAGTGAAAACCTGATTTTCAACATAAGAACACTTAAGATTGCCTTATTGTGGTTAAAATAACATCAAATATTGGTCGCTAGCACCCAGTTGTCCCCAAGTTAACTATCTAATCAAGATTTATGGACATTTGGAATGGGATCTTATTATTCAGTGTAGTGGCCTATTATAATTCGATAGATTCCACATCATCTTTTGCTTGGAGATCCTAGTACAGTAATTGTTAGATATTCAGTGTACTGACATACAACTTCACTCACACTAAAGCCATTTACGTACTCATGAATGTTTTGTTTTCCAGACCGCAGCCATGTCCGAGAGTGACGCCAGTTTTCACTCAGACTCTGAGGGTGAGAAGTCTGGGCCAGGAAGTGACAGTGAGGTACGTGAAGATATTGGATGTTTTGGTAATATATTAATTAAGGATTTCAATGCAATGTTTGTTAATAGTTTGGATGCGAAGGGTTTTTTGACAAGGAACATTTAGATATGATTATACAAAGCTAATTTTAAGTACACACAACCCTCGTTTTCCCGGACCTCCATTTCCCGGATGTCGGATTTGCCGGTCAAAATCCGAGGTCCGGGGATATGTCAGAGTCCCGGACAAATGCCTGGTCCAGTCCGTAAATCGACAAAGTTGTCCGGCGGTCCGAGCGTCTCCTGTCACCCCTGGTCAGTGTCCGCGCCTCCCGCCAGGTGGCAGCATGCTCAGCGGTCGTATTGTTTACATTTGGGCATAAGACACTCATGGTTCACCTGCACCGCCTCCGTCAGTCCCCTGACCCCCACTGCCCCTGGTGCAGGAACGTCTCTGAGACTATTGAACACTTTCTGCTGCAGTGTCCGCGCTTCCACTCCCACTATGTAGTGCTACGCTCTCAACTCCTCACCCTGAACATCACAACCTTTGACCTGCCCACCCTGCTGGCGGCAGCTGGCCTCCCGCCAGGTGACAAGCATGCTCAGCGGTCGTATTGTTTACATTTGGGCACAAGACACTCACGGTTCACCTGCACCGCCTCCGACAGTCCCCTGACCCCCACTGCCCCTGGTGCAGGAACGTCTCTGAGACTATTGAACACTTTCTGCTGCAGTGTCCGCGCTTCCACTCCCAGCGTGTAGTGTTACACACTCAACTCCTCGCCCTGAACATCACAACCTTTGACCTGCCCACCCTGCTGGAGGAGGCTGGCGTCCACCCCTCCCGGCAACACGCTGTTATCCGCCTCACCTGTGCCTTCCTGAGGAAGACAGGTCAACCGCAGTGCCTGTGATAGCATCATAGGACATCACCAGGGCTCATAGTGTTCCCCAAGGGATCCTCGCAGCCCTAAAAACAACAACAAAGTGACATAAAAGTCCGCGGCGGGGTAGTTGATATTGGCAGTTGCCGGACAGTAAATACTAGAGTAGGATAAACGTCCGGGGGTGGGTAATGGCCTCGGACTGTTGCGATTCCCGGACGTTTGCGGTTCTCGGACCAGTGCTCCCCCCCATTAGTCCGGGAAAACGAGGGTTGTGTGTATTTAAATGTGTGATATATACTAATGTCATGAATTTGTCTATATAATCATGTGGCAACATTTTTTGGGTGATAAGTGGTACCGTATTTTATGGCTTATAAAACGCTGCATCTTGGAAGACGCACCCTGATTTTGGAAAGAAATTTCTGAGGGAAAAAAACAGATTTTATACTGGTAGGCGGTAGTAAAATTTACTGATTGTCTCGGTAGGCGGTGGTCCGAAGTGTCTTTCTGCAGCTCTGCTCCCATGTTCTTTGGCGTATCGTATGACTTTTAGCTTGTATGCGATAGCATAAGTAAATAGTTTTGATGAATTCGCCATGGGTGGTAATTTCCAGGACTGAAAAGAGCTTGTGATACATGTGACAGCCTGGTGGTAAATGATACATCAACACTAGTAGACGATAGTTGGCGCCAATTTGCCGAGCCTCCGAGGCGGAACGGCTCCCGCCAGTAGATAGTAAACATCACAGCGTGAGGACAGATTAGTTGATTTGAATGTCTTATGGTATTTGAAATACTTGTAACAGATAAGTACTGAGGAAGTACCACAACATTCGTCTTGGAAGACACATGAGTATTTTTTAGGGGAAAAAGTGCATCTTATAAGTCGTAAAATACGGTATGCTATTTAGGGAAACTTCATATCAGTTGTTTTTTTCAGTGGTAGTTTGTTGAGTTTGATGATTGCAGGCTAGCTTATAGATTTGCCGGGTATCTATCAGCTATTCCTAACAAGACTCTTTTCCTCACCAGGGGGAGGCCCCGAGGAGTCGCAGTCGCAGCGCCAGCCGTGAACGCAGCGCCAGCCGTGAACGCAGCGCCAGCCGTGGACGCTCCGCCAGCCGTGGACGCTCCGCCAGCAGAAGTGCCAGCAGAAGCGCCAGTCGCAGCCGCAGTCGCAGCAGATCCGGCAGCAGGAGCAAAAGCCGGAGCAGAAGTAGGAGCCGGAGCGGAAGCAGGAGTAGAAGCAGAAGCCGCTCCGTCAGGTCAGATGAGGCCATGGAGGCTCGGAGCGGGGAGGAGGAGATAAGTGGGGATGAAGAACCCGCTGATGGGGAAGATATCACCGCAAATTCTGTGAGTGTTTTGATTTTCTGCAATCTTTCCAAGTGTGTATTGATATTAAATAACTCAGAATGTAGGGTAGCTATCTGAGTTACCAGAGTAAAGTTCTCTTCTATTAGTTGCATAGCACAGTGTTGGGAGAGAGTTGTTGTGTAAGACTTTGAGGTCTCAGATGACTTTTCGTAGCAGATTTTCCTTCATTGGTAGCTTTTGTTGTTAGTAGATGATGCTTGATTGACTTTTTACCAACAGCCTGCCGCCATGGGCATCACAGTGAGCCATTTATACTGGTGGTCTATGAATCACTAGTAAATTTTTCTGCTAATTGGTCTGCTTTTGCCATTACCTCTCTTTATGTGATGTTTGTGATGGCAAAAATATCATGTGAGTGGTACTGCATGCTCAAATCTCATAGTGATGCTACTGTCCACTGCTCATGTAGTTAGCAGTGGTTTGCACATTATAGGTGTAGATATACTGGTAGAGACTGGTAAGTATCATTAACAAATAATCAAGTTGCAAAAGCTCAGATATACGTACACACAAACCTTTCTGGAAATACAAATTGTGGTTCTGACAGATACTTGATCAGCCCAGCATGTCATTGCAGCATGGTAGTGGAATGTGTGATGGTTGTGATAGCAGGAAGGATGGAACTATACCGCATCAAGGCTGGTAGAACATACTGCCGAGTAATATTGGGTATAGTTGTGCTGTACAAACACTTATTTACAATGTGTACTGTACTTAAGATTGGCAAAAGTAATGTCAGACCATTGGTACATAAACATTTCAAGTTAAAAACAAAACCCAGGGCCAATGATGTTTATAAGGGAACACTTATTAATTAATACAGACGGCAAACCTTTGATTTACCAGATCCTTATATAACAGACGAGACAAATGATAACACAGTGTATTAGTTGATATTGATTTGAAAATATTAAAAGCTCAAAAACTTATCAGGTTCCTATAGGAATCAGATGTTGATTGTGTTGAACTTAGTGAAGGTCATGAAAGCTTAGTTAATCAAGTGTTTACATAATCATTGTACATTGTGAGGTTTGCAGTCATGCAGGTAAACTATAGTTTATAGATAGTTAGAAATTATCATGTCACCTCTCATTTTGCTAACCAGGTTTGTAGTCATTCATTCAATGAATGTCTTTGTCCCACGGTCTTGTCCACGCGAGTCAGACTTGCGATCGGCAGTTTCACTCTCCCGGTGTGAGCTTGGAGCTCATTTTTACCGATCTTTGGGCAATGCTGGAACTTCACACACCCCCATCCCCTTGCTCAAGGGGAACAGTGAACCACCCAAATTTCTCAGTTGAAAAAATCCCCGGGTATGAGCGGGGACGGGGATGGAACGCCGGACCACCGAATGGTGCCGGACAGTCCTAACCAACTGTGCCGTCCAGACGGTGTCAATGTGTGTGACAAGTGTGACAATTCTTTTGTCAAGTGATATGTGCTACTTTAGCCTTTTACTCAGAGAATCTAATTTTGTTGACCTTCATATTTAGGGGTGTGTGGATGGACTTAGCAGTAAATTAATTAATTCTGATAGGAAAATTAAGCAAATTAATAATGCTCTAGGAGTCTTGGCTCTTAAATCCTCGTGGAAAATTTAACATTAGTAATTGTAGTGAAGGCTCTCATTTCATGAGCGGGACATGATCTCTGAGTTAGTGTGCGTAATATGACATTTCATAATTCAAACCAGCAAGTAAAACTCAAAAGAAATAAAAATATAATCAAATGTAATGATGTCCCTGGGTACAGTTGCATGGCTGTCAGCCATCATCACGTTACCTTTAGCATCACCACAACATTAATTTTTGCTCTTGGCTGCATATTTTGAAATGGCATTACTCCCTTACTTACAAAATGTTGTCTTCAACAAAGAAGAGGCTGCGAAGAAGTGATTGGATGAAGTTTGCAAAAATTAAGTGGGAGTATTGAATCTTTCTATCAATGTGACCAGCCAAATGTTTACCTGCTTTTTGTTCCTACAAGTAATCCATGTAGCTAAGAGCTCCTTCTCCAGCATACTGTTGTGTGTTTGTGCACCATTGCTTAATCTGCTTAGGCATGGATGGTACAGAATGTGCTGTCACTCAGTGCTGAAGCATGTTTGATTGAGGTGATGCTCAAACCATGCTCATAATGCATCATGAGCGTCACCTTTGTTATCTAATGAGTAGATTGTCTGATCTGCTTACAGTGGTATTACATGGGAAGGATCCCATAGAAAAATGGCATTTCCTTGGGCAAATGGCTTTGCTTGAACAGACTTGAGTTTCCACATGAACTCACTGCAACGTTAGATGCTCCAAAACCACACCAGTGTAGCAGAGGAAGTGGAGTCCACCTTTGGCAAGGTTGTCTTGAATATTGAAAATTTATCCTGATCCCTCCAGTAACTTTCTAAGTGTATATATAGGTTCTTTGGTTACAGTGCAAACAGCCTGAATAGTCTGACTCTGAAGTGAAACACCTAATAATAGCTATAGAAGTGTTGATGGGCTAACTTTCATTAATTCTTATAGCCTGGGTCTTTTTGACTCAAAATACCACGTGGCAAATAATTTGATGATAATAGAAAGATCAAACTTTCAGAAAAACAGAACCACTGGATCAAAGTTGGTGGAGGGCTCTGGAGAGGAGCAAAAGTTAACAAAATGAAGGCCCGTTGTGGCGTTATTGTGCTCTAAGAGCAGTTTCTCCCTGCAAAACGTGTTATATTTACATAGTTTTCAATAATGAGTTCAAGAGAGGCTTGTACTTTACAAACTCTGAAAGGAAAGAAAGATGTATAATGGAAACACCAAATAATCTAACTTGTTTTAAGGAATAACTCACACAATGTTTTAGTCAAGGAACTAAATATCAGGCTTCAAGGACAATTAATGGTTAGGGTTTTTTCGTTTTGTTTAGAACTTGTACATTTGACCCTCTGAATAGCATGCTTTGTGAAGTACTGTGTACTGAAGTGGTGCACTGTCCCTGTTGTAGGAAGTGTAGGTGACTTGGTGTGGCAGGATGAGAGGTGGGAAGTACAGTTGCATGGTGCCGAGGTGAACTAGAAGCAGCGTGACTGTTGTGGCATGATGAATAAGTCTCCTAGACAGACCAAGGGGCTTCACGTGTTCGTGTGTTTGATTGTACATGGCTTATTTACCCAGGCAGAGTATTCCAGCATCATGCTATATGTAAAATGCTCTTGTTTTTCTGGTTGATTTATACATTTATATACATATTGCTAACCATAGATATTTAATTCTTGTTTTTACCTTTTTGATTTATTCTTTCAATAAAGTTTTCATTCTTAAAAGGTAATCGCTTAAAACAAAGTTAGTGGTCAGTTTCCTATTACTTTTAGATGTGTTTGGGGATGTGTGTTTCATCCCATACATTATTTGGGAAAATTAATGTTGACATGCATGTATGGTTTGTCATTTCAGTAAATAATTCTTCATTTCTTAGTTTGTTTTGCATGAATTACCCTTTTTTGTTATCACCACACATCTCACCGAGCTCCCTACGACAGGCCTATGACAGCGAAGAGGAGGAAGATGACGAGAGACACGTTAAGAAGCGCAGGAAGAGAGGCGCTATTTCCGACTACTTCCTGGAGGAGGCCGAGGTGGACGACGACGAAGGGGAGGACGACGAAGACGAAGAGGTGAGATGGCATGGAAGGGCAGAGCTAACCCCTTGAGACCCAGAACATAATTTTCATTGTAATTTGACTACCATTAGAAGATTTTAATGACTATAAGCAATATTTTATAGATATGACCTATATAATATCCTTGTCGACTAACTAATTTGATATATTCCGTGACATTTTGTAATTTTATGGCTGGACTAACACAAGATTTTTAATAGTAAAGGAAAGGCCTGGGCGTGAAGGGGTTAAAGGGACTCCCAAACAAGATTAGATGAGTGATTACTGAATAGATGATTTTGTGTGTGTGTGATATTTCCACTGCCACTTCCAAGAGTCAAGCAATCTTAGCCTTCTATGGAGGCGTGCTTATGAGAGTTGTCTATCTATGAGTGAAAGGCTTTGTGGAACTAAACATTATGATGACCACTATGATTTAAGGATTACACTACACAGGGAGATGACTATGACCTGGCTAAACTAAGTGCAACTAAAAATGATGATGACTACTATGATTTAATTATAACTATACACAGGGAGATGACTATGACCTTCTGGCTAAACTAAGTGCAACTAAAAATGATGATGACTACTATGATTTAATTATAACTATACACAGGGAGATGACTATGACCTTCTGGCTAATGAAAAAGATGAAGTGGGTGTCACCGCCAGGGAGATTGAAGCCAACCGCAGGGCACACAATGTCTGGGAGTAAGTACTAGGGTGGGAAATGTTAATGTCTTTTTCATAGACACTGATCTAGAATCCATGTGTGTCTATTTATAGCATGCTTCTAGGTGACTAAGAGGGACAAGAATAGAAACCTGAGAACCTCCAAAGATTTGATATTTGCTCACATGAAATATTCAGATTTCTTTTGTGTCGTCTTGTTAATCTGTATAATTAATTCACACATTTATTTGATATACGTATATGAAATGCTTTTGTTTTAGCCTCAGTCTTGGATGCAACCTCTTAGTAGTAGACATTCTGTGGGAGACTGACAGTTTATGTAGTAAGAATTGGAAACAAAAGGGATTGTATAAATTATTATAAAAGTTGAAGCTTAACAGAATGGATTTTTTGGTAGATATTTTATTGAAAGAGTTCTCTAGAAGAGTGAGTGCCAGATGGAAGATAATAAAGTGGCTTTATGAGAGGGTAAGACTGTGTGGATGAAGTGTTTAGGCTGAAGGAAATGTGTGAAAAATACCTTGGAAATTAAGAGATCTGTTCCTGGGTAATGTATGGACAAGAATGTAGTGCTGCTGATAGATAGCAATGTGACAGGTCCTTCAGATTGATGATTTGTCTGTCTTGCACTCAACACTTGCAGATGCACTGTCACCTCTTAATGTCTTAATGTTTGCTTCACTTTCAGCAATGAGCGGGAAGAAGAAATTGAAGAATACTACCGTCGCAAGTATGCCGAAGAGACCTCTGCCGCCATGCGCTTTGGAGAAGGAGGAGAGGAGATGAGTGATGAAATTACCCAGCAAACTCTATTGCCTGGTGTAAAGTAAGCTTTTATCCATATTTGTTGAATGGATTTGAAAACTGAACTTAAAACTAGATTTTTCTTATCTCATATGCATTTACTAAAAAATGTGAATTTCAATTTTTCAGAGACCCCAACTTATGGATGCTGAAGTGTCGCATCGGTGAAGAGAAGGTGACCTGCTTACAGCTGATGCGCAAAATGTTTGCCTACCAGTTCACCGAGGAGCCTCTGCAGATCAAGTCTGTGGTGGCGCCGGAGGGGGTGAAGGGCTACATCTACATTGAGGCCTACAAGCAGTCCCATGTCAAGTCAGCAATGGACGGCATATCAAACCTGCGGCTCGGCATATGGAGACAAACCGTAAGTGACGGTGTCTTATGAAATGATCTATTGAAAGGAAATGATAAGATTGCTATGTGTAGTCCTGAAGTTTTCTAACACGGACAAACTATGGAATCAGAAAGTCTCAATATGTGGCAATTTTTCCCTGATGCCATACTTGTACTTTTCCAGATGGTGCCGATCAACCAGATGACGGACGTGCTGCGTGTGGTGAAGGAGGTGCCCAGCCTGAAGCGCGGCGCCTGGGTGCGGCTCAAGCGAGGCAAGTCATCACCACGCCTAACTCTCAGATATTTAATGATTACAGTAACCATCACACTTCTAGGTAGACATCATGAAAGGTGAAACATAAGTATTATGTAGAAGAAATGAGGATTTCTAACATAAGAATCTTACTGATTGAAAAGCAAACTGGCAAGTATTAATGCATAAGAAATAGAATAGGACATCAGTGATATTTTTGAGAAAAATCAATAACCAGTAAGAGGATTCTCTTTATGTTTTGTTTCATGATATAGTATTAAAATATATACAAGTAGTCGTCGACGTACAACCCATGCAACTTACGACTGTTCGACTTTACGACTGGCGGTAAATGTTGATAAAATATGTAGAAAGATGATAACAGTACTAAGACAGCGGTGATACGATGGTTATAGCAATAGTGAACAAAGAAAATGTTGATAAAATATGACTTAAAAATGATTATAATATCATTACACATTTATCATATCATTATAATTATAACATAGGCCGACTTACGACTAGATCAACTTACGACCAACCAATCAAGGTCGTAAGTCGACCACTCGGTGTACGCTTGTTTTTTTTTAGATTCAGAAGTTAATTAAATGTGTCACTATTTTGGTGGTTTAGGTTTAGTTGTGAATCTGAATGCAGACTTTAATTGAAAACACTTGTAATCCAGGTGTCTTCAAGGATGACTTGGCTCAGGTGGACTACGTCGATGCCTCCCAGAACACGGTGCACCTCAAGCTGATTCCCCGCATTGAGTACACACGCATGCGAGGTGCTCTCAAGTGAGTGTTGGTATTGATGGGTCTGTTTTGTGGGTGTACAGTAAAACCCCAGCATACTGTTTGCAAGACATCAAAATTTCACGGGATAAGTGGATTTGCCAGGCTATCAGGTTATCTACCCAAGATTAGTTTAAACTTGTTTTTCTCATGTTTGTGATGTCAGACCACTTTCATGTATAGACTTGAATTATGTTACAGACAGACATGTTCTCAGCTCATGAGGCCAAAGTGACAAAGCTGTTACAAATTTCCAATGGCTGGTTTTCAGTTTTCTGGATTGGGTTCATGCCGTTTCATTTCCTGTGCATGAGATTTGAATGATTTGTTGTAATTGTTGTTATGTTGGCGTATTCATTGAGTCTTTCTCAGAAAATCTTGATCAGAAATATCTGTGGGCTATCTAGACTGGTAACAACCTAAATAATGAAGATTTACTTTGTTTCTTCTGTCACTGGTAATATATCAGCCTTCTTATTTGTCATCTGGAAATCATAAATTTTTTCAACTGATGGGCTGTTATGGCATCATTATATTATTAATGCCTTGTAATACGAAGCCAGCATTCTTGAAGGTCCATTGTGTCATATGTAGGCAGTGTTAACTTGTGCTTTGTGATGACTTGCAGTATAATTTTGTATGTGATGTTTCAGATCCAGCCAGCCAGAGAGTGACCTCAAAAGGAAGAAGCCGCGACGCCCGGCCCAGAAGTTGTTTGACACGGATGCCATTCGTGCCATCGGGGGCGAGGTCACTCAAGATGGCGACTTCCTTATCTTTGAAGCAAATCGTTTCACTCACAAGGGATATTTGTATAAATCTTTCGCCATCTCGGCCATCGTAGCAGATGGAGTAAAACCAACTCTGAGTGAACTTGAGAAGTTTGAGGAGCAGAGCCTGGCAGATATGGAGGTACACTTTCATCTTAGTAGTTTCCATGATATTGATATTACAAACACTGCAATCTGTGGACAATTTCTAAGATTATTATATGCATTGTCAGTGTTTTTAAGTCCGCATTATTTCCCCTGCCCAGCTGACTACCAGCGGTCGTGAGGATGACGGGCACAGCTTTGCTCCCGGCGACAATGTGGAGGTGGTGGAAGGTGAACTGATGAACCTGATGGGCAGCGTGACGCGTACTGACGGAAACAAGATTACCATTTTCCCCAAGCACGAGGATCTTAAGGACGAATTGGAATTCCTTTCCCATGAATTGAAGAAATACTTCAACCAAGGCGACCACGTCAAGGTCATTGCAGGAAGATACGAAGGTGACACGGGACTCATTGTCAGAGTGGAAGAGAACATGATTGTGCTCTTCTCCGATCTGACGATGCACGAGCTGAAGGTAATGTATAGTTTTCTGTGGCATTAATAGTTACAAATATGGAGGATGTAATGATCTAGTCAAGTCTATAACAAGGAGACTGCTCAACACTCATCGGCGTGCTACTTATACGTTATATTTGATGTCTTGTTCCAGGTGCTGCCGCGTGACCTGCAGCTGTGTGCTGATGTTGCCACTGGTGTTGACTCCCTGGGACAGTTCCAGTGGGGGGACCTGGTATCCCTAGAGTGAGTCATTAACCCCTTGAGGCCCAGAACGTATTTTCCATAGTAATTTGGGTACCATTAGAGGATTTTTAGGAAATATAAGTAATATTTTATAGATATGACCTGTTTAGTATCCTTGTCGACTAACTAACTTGGTATATTTAGTGACTTCGAAATTTTATGGCTAACAAGATATAATTTGTTTATAGCCAAAGAAAGATCTGGGTGTGAAGGGGTTAATCCTCTGAGTAGCACTTGAGTAGATGAATTGGCGAGCAGAAATACTACTCAATGGACATCAACAGTTAATGGAATATGTAATTTGGCTGTCATATTTTTTGTAAAGCTATAAGTCTTTGTAGTTAATTATTTTTGCTTCCTCTTTACAGTGCCCAGACTGTCGGTGTGATTGTTAGACTTGAGAAGGAAAACTTTCAAGTTCTGAACATGCACGGCAAGCTGGTTCACGTGAAGCCCCAGGCCGTGCATAAGAAGAAGGAGAACCGCCGTGCAATGGCTCTGGATTCTGAGCAAAGCACCATTCAAGTCAAGGACATTGTGAAAGTTATTGATGGGCCTCATTCGGTAAGTCTTGTGAATTGCTTTTTTTTTATGAGCATTATTACCAGTTACTTTTCTTGTACAAAAGAGAAGAATAGAAGGAACATTTTCAAGATCCGAGAGAGAAATTTAAACAATGTACTTTTTTTTTGTGTGTGTATTACATTCAGCAGCACATGCACTGTACTTCTGTCTCTCACAGTCTTGAGCTTATGTGTGTGTGTGTGTATTACCTAGTTTTCACTTAATACAGCTCTCCTAAACAGGGTGGAGTCAAAAGCTTTTCGTCTCATCAACTTCCCTCCTCTAACTGACTGTCTTCCATCTTTATATCACTGCTGCAATGTTGTCTCTTGCTATCTTCTACCATTATTTTCATGCTCACTGCTCTTCTGAACTTGCTAACTGCATGCCTCCCCCCCCCTCCCATGGCCTCGCTGCACAAGACTACTCATTCTCATCCCTATTCTGTCCATCTTCCTAATGCAAGAGTTAAACAGTATCTTTACTCTTTCATCCCTTTCATGGTACACTCTAGTCTAGAACGCTCATCCTGTTTCTATTTTTCCACCTTCCTCCAACTTAGATTACTCCAAGAGAGGAGTATCCAGACACCTCCCAACCTAACTTGGCCCACCCACTTTAGAATAGAACGGCTCTTACTGCTTTGTAGGGGCTGGCAGCTAGCGGACTTATTTTTCTCTCGGTCCTTAATGATGGTGAGAAAACAATTATGATGGCATACCGGGCCTCACCCAGACTCCTGTGATCCTCCTTCCTATCTTAATTTCTCCTATTTTTCTTTAGATTGATGGACACCTTGCCACTATCACCTCTTTCAATCCATTCCAGCATTTCTAGTTTTTAAGGGCTTATATTAACACACAAACACCCCCCACACAAACACCCCAGCCCCCCAACCCACACACCCACACAACCCCACCCCCCATCCCCCACCCACCCACCACCACCCACCCCCCCCCCCACCCCCACCCACCCACCCACCCACCCACCCACCCACCCACCCACCCACCCACCCACCCACCCACCCACCCACCCCACACACACAACCCCACCCACACACAAAAAAACTGAGAAATGAAAGAGTGTATAAAAAACCAGTAATGCAGAAGTGAGTGACCCCCAATCGTCAAGTCTTCACCTCGGGGCTTGTGGGGGCGCGGGGAAAGTGGCTGCGGCTGCGGCTGCGTTATGGCCAAATATTTTGGGATCTGTCGGCAGCTGTTGTAGTAAGGCAGGTGGGGTAGAGCGGCTTTTCTGGTGCAGTAGTGTAAGATCTCAAGAAATCAAGGGGTAGGGGAGGGTGTCAGAATGGTGGGTATCTGTACCACAGTGTCATTATAATCAAAAGTAAAAGGAAAGAGTGAAAGAAAAAGACAAAGAAAGAAAGGAGAAGTAGAAAGGAAAGACAAAGTTCAGGATTCCGTGAGTTGTGGAGAAAATTGTGACGGAACACTAACCATGTCTTGAAATAGGAAGTATTTTATTCTGTGAGCAAGTGGAGTGTATGAGACCCTAGGTTATTCTGTTGTATGCTTAAATGTTTTTTTGTTTTTCCCACAGGGTCGACAGGGTGAAATCCGTCATCTGTATCGGAACTTTGCATTCCTGCACTCCAAGATTATGATTGAAAATGGTGGAATATTTGTTTGCAAGACCAGGCATTTGTCTCAAGCTGGAGGAGGAAAGGTAAGGAATGCCTTTATTTTATTTATCAAGGTATTCAGCCACTTGACAAGGAAGTCACTCGCAATATGAATCAATTCTCACTTGAAGGATATAAAAGGAAATGGCAATTTCCAATTTTACTAATACTTTGAAGTGATTTCAAACAAGTAACTGATGTTGTGTATGGCTGTGGTAACCTGACCTAACACTAGACTGTGGTCTGTACTATTCTGTGATGCAGTCAGCTGGAGGGATGACCCATAGAGCTCGTCCTGAAACTGGGGCTAAAGTGTTGGTGTCTCTTTGACCTGGTTGTCAAAGGAGGCCTCTAGAAGGGTGAACACAACCAGCAGAGGCATCTGTTTGTTATGCACCACCCCGCCTGTTTGGGAGACAGCCAGTTGTATCATAAAAGAATAAGCATAAACAAAACCAAGTTAATACTTTTATCCACTAGTTCTTGCAAAGATATATTTTCCTTTGCTGTTGTAGTCACAGCGGGGCACTAAATACAGGGAATGTATTTATATACTAAATACTAAATACATGGGAGAAATGTATTTAAATACTAAATACATTTTACGAATGTATTTAAATACTAAATACTAAATACATCAATTGTATTTAAATACATTTGTAAATACATTTTAAATACACACAAATTTTAACATGTCCGAAAAAAATGGATTTCCTTAGGATTTCCTTGGATTTTGGGTTTCCTTAGAAATTTCCTTCTCAGGCCTAAATTTCCTTGCAAGTGGAAACACTGGTTCACTGTAACATCAGAGTTGCCAGATAGTTGGGCGGGTTTATGGCCAAATTAACTGATAAAAAAGTATTTACATTTTTATATTATGAGTATTCAAATACAATGTATTTAAATACACATAAAAGAATTTGAATACTGTATTTAAATACATGACAACCAATGTATTTATAAATACATTTCTAAATACACAAATGTATTTAAATACAAATGTATTTAAATACTGCCCAGCTCTGGTTGTATGTATGTTTAGTATAAGCCTTTCATGGAAAATAGAAATTCCAATAGATTAGTAGTGTCTCTGAATTGAATTATCCACAAGTTAATGTTTCAGAAATCAGAGATAAGGCTGAAATATAAATGATAAGACTCGCTAAGGGCTGAACTTATTTATTGTGGCATTAGAACATAAGAATTAAGAGCATAACAACATAAGAAAGGCATTAATGTATTTGGATTCATTACTTTGCAGTCGACTGGCGGTGGTCTGGGTGGCGGTGGCCTCGGCATGGGCATGGGCTTCATGTCCCCGCGGCTGTCCTCCCCAGCACACTCCACAGGGAGCCAGAGCGAGAGGAGTGACGGGGGTGGCTCAGGGGGGGGAGGCTTTGGGGATCGAGGCCGAGGCCGTGGCAGGGGCAGGGGACAAGGCAGGGACAGGGGCATCATTGGCCAGACCATCAAGATTACACAGGGACCATACAAGGGTAAGATACACCATGTATTAGACTTGTTACATGGCTCTCTCTCTCTCTCTCTCTCTCTCTCTCTCTCTCTCTCTCTCTCTCTCTCTCTTCTCTCTTCTCCTCTCCTCTCTCTCTCTCTCTCTCTCTCTCTCTCTCTCTCTCTCTCTCTCTTCTCTCTCCTCTCTCTCTCCTCTCTCTCTCTCTCTCCTCTCTCTCTCTCTCCTCTCTCTTTTCCTCTCTCTCTCCTCTCTCTCTCTCTCTCTCTCCTCTCTCTCTCTCTCTCTCTCCTCTCTCTCTCCTCTCTCTCTCTCTCTCTCTCTCTCTCTCCTCTCTCTCTCTCTCTCTCTCTCTCTCTCTCTCTCTCTCCTCTCTCTCTCTTCTCTCTCTCTCCTCTCTCCTCTCTCTCTCTCCTCTCTCTCTCTCTCTCTCTCTCTCTCTCTCTCTCTCTCTCTCTCTTCTCTCTCTCTCTCTCTCTCTCTCTCTCTCTCCTCTCTCTCTCTCTCTCTCTCTCTCCTCTTCTCTCCTCTCTCTCTCTCTCTCTCTCTCTCTCTCTCTCTCTCTCTCTCTCTCCTCTCTCTCTCTCTCTCTCTCTCTCTCTCTCTCTCTCTCTCTCTCCTCTCTCTCTCTCTTCTGTCTTCTCTTCTCTTCCTCGCTCTCTCTTCTGGTCTCTTCTCTCTCTGTCTGTCTGTCTTGTCTGTCTTGTCTGTCTTGTCTGTCTGTGTCTGTCTGTCTGTCTCGTGTCTGTTTAATGATATGATAATATAGCACTTTATTTTTCCTATGGACAATTTGTTTAGTGGTGTACCTTGTAAAAACTTAACACAATGTTGAGCTGTGGGTGTCATGATTGACGTTTTGCAGCAGAGCAACACTGACCTATTGAGAAGATATTAAATTGTGTGGAGGGTCAAGACTTCCCTAATGTAGTGTGATAGTTGGAGTGCTTCAGAGGTCTATCTTAGCTTTATCGAGATGTTATATGACAGACAATTGAGTTATACTTGTGGGGTCCCATCTCCAGTTTTCATTTGGTCGATCTTAGCTTTAAACTCATGATTATTCTTAGCATTTATATTCATGCCTTGAGAGAGGAGCTAATAAATATTACTCATAAGAACATAAGAACATAAAAAAATAAGGAAGCTACAAGAGGCCGCGAGACCTACACGAGGTAGTTCCTGTTACTTAGCACTACCTACATCCACCTTTCATCCCCATCCATGAATTTATCTTGCCTCCCTTTAAAGCTCTCTAATGACTGCAATAACTACCTCATTACCCTTTTTTGTTATCATCACACATCTCACCGAGCTCCCTACGTCAGGCCTATGACAGCGAAGAGGAGGAAGATGACGAGAGACACGTTACTCCCAAACAAGATTAGATGAGTGATTACTGAATAGATCATTTTGTGTGTGTGATATTTCCACTGCCACTTCCAAGAGTCAAGCAATCTTAGCCTTCTATGGAGGCGTGCTTATGAGAGTTGTCTATCTATGAGTGAAAGGCTTTGTGGAACTAAACATTATGATGACCACTATGATTTAAGGATTACACTACACAGGGAGATGACTATGACCTGGCTAAACTAAGTGCAACTAAAAATCATAACTAACTCATATTTTCCCCCAGGTCACGTTGGTATTGTCAAGGACGCCACCGACTCCACCGTCCGCGTGGAGCTTCACTCGAAGTGCCAAACCATCATTGTGGACCGTTCCCGTGTGTCTGTTGTGGGGTCGACCAGCGCCAAGGCGGGCTCCTTCACCTCCTACACCCGCACACCCACCTGGGGAGGATCCACCACGCCTATGTATGGCAACACTGGGTCTCGTACTCCCATGTATGGCTCCCAGACGCCACAGTACGACGGCTCCCGCACACCTCACTACGGCAGCATGACGCCTAACCACGAAGGATCGGCCACTCCGGGCAGGTGAGTCTCCTGTACTTGTCATTAGTCTGGCTGGTGTAGTGTTTGTCTATTTGTATGGTTTAAGAACGAATCACCTGTATAAATTTGTGTATAGAAGAGGTTATTGTTAGTATGGAGTGTATTTTAGATTAGGTGTCATGATCTAGTGTAGAGGAGCAATGAAGAAATAAGAAGTTACAGTTAACCCTCACCCTATTAGTCCCTCATTAAATTTGGATCTGGATGAATTAGCCCTGAGCCCGGGGGACGTGTAATGCACAGCTGTAATGATGTTTAAATCCTGGGGTAGAGTGCTCTGTGGCATTTTTTTACATCACAAGGGACCGGCCAAGGGCAGAAGAAAAAAACCATCGTAAAAGCTTACTAATTGTAAATCCCCTGTAAAGCAAACAGTAAGATAGAACAGTAAGTCCCTTGTAAAGCAAACTTATTTTTTTCATCACAAAGGACTGGCCAAGGGCAAAAAAAATAGAGGCAACAAAAAGCCCTCTTACTGACTATAAAGAAGACAGTAAGAGAATAAAGAAAGGCGGGGGGGCAAATTTAGTTCGGGAAGTGTCTTGTCACTCCTCTCTTAAAAAAAGTCGTAAGGAGGAAAAATAGAAACAGGAAGAGAGTGCCAGAGTTTACCAGTGAAAGGGATGAAAGAGTGAAGATGCTGGTTAACTCTTGCATTTGGAAGATGGACAAAATAGGGATGAGACAGTAGAAAACCGTCAGTAGCGAGGCCACGGGAGGGGGGGGCATGCAGTTAGCTCATGCCCCCCCCCACCCACTCTCTCTTCTTTTCCCTTTCCCAATGGATGACGTGCAGTTCATGGCCCATGGAATACATTTCCCTGCATGGCTCATAGGGACCTTACAGATTATGATTCCATTACTATTTTTTTTAAGCCTACAAGTGCCTTATAAGAACATAAGAAAATAAGGAAGCTACAAGAGGCAGTGAGGCCTACACGTGGTAGTTCCTGTTACCTAGCACTACCTACATCCACCTTTCATCCCCACCCATGAATTTATCTAGCCTCCTTTAAAGCTCTCTAATGACTCCGCACTAACTACCTGTCTACTGAGTCCATTCCAATTATTTACCACCCAATTTGTGAACCAGTATTTCCCTATTTCTGTTTTAAATCACGTTTTCCAGCTTGAATCCGTTACTTCTTGTTCTACCCTGGTTAAAAGCCGTAAGAACTTTTCCTACCTCCTTTATTAAATCCCTTTATCCACTTAAAAACTTCTATCAGATCACCCCTTACTCTGCGTCTCTCAAGTGAGTGTAACTTTAAAAGCTTCAATCTCTTCTCATAACTAAAGTTACGCATCCCTTGGATAATTTTGGTCATCCTTCTCTGCACTGTTTCTAACAAGGCTATATCCATCCTGTAATATGGAGATCAAACCTGAACCACATAGTCTAGGTGAGGTCTGACTAGAGCCAGATAAAGCTTTAGAATAACTTCTGCACTTCTACTTTTAACACTTCTGGTAATGAATCCTAACACTCTATTAGCTCTATTTCTAGCCTTAATACATTGTTTCCTAGGTCGGAGGTCTGGACTCACCCTCACTCCAAGATCTTTTTCACCTTCTGATCTTTTCAGCGATACATTGCGTATGGTGTATCTATTACCAGGGTTTTTTCTACCAATATTCATAACGCTGCACTTATCAATATTAAATTCCATCTGCCATCTGACTACCCACTCATTAAGTTTATCTAAGTCTCCCTGCAATATGTTTACATCAGACTGATCCAATAATCCTACCTACCTTCGTATCATCAGCAAACTTGCTGATATCACTGCTAATCCCACTATCCAAGTCGTTGATGTAAATCAAAAATAGTAATGGACCCAAAACAGACCCTTGTGGAACTCCACTTGTCACCAGTCCCCATTCAGATTTAGAACCATTAATTGTAACCCTTTGCTGCCTATCACTTAGCCAAGCTCTGATCCAACGAAGAACCTTCCCATCTATTCCATAGAACTTGCAGGTTGCAAAAAAGTTATTTAATGCTCACATAGATTTTCAGGTATTCCAGCTCCTCCAACTAGTCGGGTTCAAAGATGATTTACTGTAATTAAAACCATTAACACATGACATTTTCTTTGCAAATTTTGTATTATGATAATTTTTTAGTTGGTAAACAAATTGCAGAAATGTCTTGGATTTAAGCTGTGGTGAACAGCTATTGTAGAAAAATTATGGTTACCGTAAATCAGTCTGTGTTGGCAGAATTATAAATTTTTATTTGTTTTTCCGTCCACTAGACAATCGGCCTGGGACCCCACCATCACCAACACACCTGCTCGCAGCTCTGAATTTGATGATTACTCCTTTGATGAAGCCTCTCCATCGCCAGCATATAATCCAGGTCTGTAGACTAAATGTTTTTAAGCAATCTGCTGTGTTTAAAGTGCCACCCTACATGTCATAGAGAAGGCCATCTGTATGTTAAACATTCTGACTACTTATATAAACATGTCATTAAAAGTAAATAACAGTTGAATAAAAGTGACACTAATTGTGTTCCACCAAAGAATAATTGTGTGCCACCAAAGAATAATTGTGTGCCACCAAAGAATAATTGTGTTCCACCAAAGAATAATTGTGTTCCACCAAAGAATAATTGTGTTCCACCAAAGAATAATTGTGTTCCACCAAAGAATAATTGTGTTCCACCAAAGAATAATTGTGTTCCACCAAAGAATAATTGTGTTCCACCAAAGAATAATTGTGTGCCACCAAAGAATAATTGTGTTCCACCAAAGAATAATTGTGTGCCACCAAAGAATAATTGTGTTCCACCCAAGAATAATTGTGTTCCACCAAAGAATAATTGTGTGCCACCCAAGAATAATTGTGTTCCACCAAAGAATAATTGTGTTCCACCCAAGAATAATTGTGTTCCACCCAAGAATAATTGTGTTCCACCAAAGAATAATTGTGTTCCACCCAAGAATAATTGTGTTCCACCAAAGAATAATTGTGTGCCACCAAAGAATAATTGTGTGCCACCCAAGAATAATTGTGTTCCACCCAAGAATAATTGTGTGCCACCAAAGAATAATTGTGTTCCACTAAAGAATAATTGTGTTCCACCCAAGAATAATTGTGTTCCACCCAAGAATAATTGTGTTCCACCCAAGAATAATTGTGTTCCACCCAAGAATAATTGTGTTCCACCCAAGAATAATTGTGTTCCACCAAAGAATAATTGTGTTCCACCAAAGAATAATTGTGTTCCACCAAAGAATAATTGTGTTCCACCAAAGAATAATTGTGTTCCACCAAAGAATAATTGTGTTCCACCAAAGAATAATTGTGTTCCACCAAAGAATAATTGTGTTCCACCAAAGAATAATTGTGTCCCACCAAAGAATAACTGTTCCACCAAAGAATAATTGTGTTCCACCAAAGAATAATTGTGTTCCACCAAAGAATAATTGTGTTCCACCCAAGAATAACTGTGTTCCACCAAAGAATAATTGTGTTCCACCAAAGAATAATTGTGTTCCACCAAAGAATAATTGTGTTCCACCAAAGAATAATTGTGTTCCACCAAAGAATAACTGTTCCACCAAAGAATAATTGTGTTCCACCAAAGAATAATTGTGTTCCACCAAAGAATAATTGTGTTCCACCCAAGAATAATTGTGTTCCACCAAAGAATAATTGTGTTCCACCAAAGAATAACTGTTCCACCAAAGAATAATTGTGTTCCACCAAAGAATAATTGAGAAAAGTTTCAAAAGACAAGATAAGCTTAGTATATTTTTACAATCTTGGATCCCTCTATTGGAAAAGCATGTTGCTCAACACCCGAGCTTGGGTATAGTCCATCTCCTTTAAACGACTATCTCGTAGGTTTTATTGACTTTCTGATACGGAGTCCTTGTACGTACAGTGTAAAATGTATCGTGGTTACTAAAGTTTAATAGTTATTTTTTCCTTGACATTTTCACTTCTCATTGTTTTTGCACTTATTGTCTTAAGCATAAAAGATGACAAAATCTTATTGATCTATCACTAACCGTAAATGTTGACAAATATCTCAGAATGTTTGATCTAGAACCAAAGAAAATGCAAGAAATATAGATTATCGTTTATCATTACTTTCTTGCATTTAATGATAAAAATTTTTGCACCAGGGACTCCCGGTTACCAGTCAGATGCCGGCCAGGGTCCCTACACGCCCCAGACCCCGGGCACCGTGTACAGCTCGGACCACAACTACAGCCCCTACCAGCCCGAGCCCTCGCCCACCGGAGGATATCAAGGCAAGTCTTCAACAGTCTTTATTGACCCATCACCATTGATAAGTGATGGATGTATGCATGCATCAAGGGACCGTCAGTTGATGCACGGGTGTCTGCAGGATAACCCGTCTTGAGTCAAATATAGATGAGTGGGAACTGTTTGGAACACGAGTTGCTAACACTTACAAGTAAAGCCATTCCTCATCACTAGTTCGTTCCTTAGTTAGCAGACGGTCAGCAACATGGAGGAATGGCTATTGATCTTGACCCAATGCAGGGCCAAACAAAGGGCAGTAGCCTTTACCCTCCATGAATGCTGCAGTCATACACTATGTATGGAATCCTATGGCTTGGTAGGTTGAGGTGCACGGGGCAGGTGGAGCAACAGGCTGAGCTTATGAGGAGGTGAGGGCCTATGGCAGGCCTATGGCAGGCCTATGGCAGGCCTATGGAGCTGCAGGTGTCAGCTCTGCCCGCAGCCATAACCAGTCAAATGAACACAGACTGACCAGCCAGGAAATTGATTTAGTGTTTTTCTTCCTCTATTCACGGCCAGACTATGGTATCAACAATTCTTGCAGTAGTAGCATCATAAAGTAGAAGAAAGAACACTTCTAGTGTTTTTTATTTCATTACTTTAGGTTCAATATTTAAGGAAATATGACAGTGAGAGGAGCCATTTTTCTTCAGAACCTGTCTTGAGACAAGGATTCTCGCAAGCCTGCCCGTCAGTTAAGGGTTAAGTTGTATTTGGAGCCAGTACTGAGGTGCTACATGAAGAGAATGTGATACATTTGTTAGCGTTCAAGGTAGTAATTGACTGAGATCAATGAAGAATTTTAATGTAAGTAATATTGAAAGTAGCTTAATGAAATGATAGGATACAGATAAAGGAAGTTGATGAAACTTAAAAAGAATAAGAGACCTGTTAGAAGAGAAGAATATTTGTGTGCTTGCATGAGTGCACATGTGTGTGTTAGCACACGTACATTGTACAGGTATCAATAGCCCTCTGCTCCTCGGGTATCACTCATAGAAGTATTGTACAGAGGGGATGATCATCAAGCATATTGATTGCAATGTCTTGAAATTGTCTGCTTAGTACCTGTCTTATGTCTGTAGTGAGCAAGCCGTGTGGTGTAGGAGAGGGTTGGGCTCAGTCACGCCTTAACTCATATTTTCCCAGGACAAATTGCAGACATGAATCAGGCCCCGAGCCTCCCCAACACCCAGTACACTTGTTATATCTTTGTGGCTTTTTGTAATAAGTGTGAAGGGTGCATTCCAATCATTGGCTGGTTGACTTGTTTTGATTTTATTTGAACTTTTATAAGTAGTAATTTTTTTTCCTAGCCAAGAAAAGAGGCAGCATAAAAGTTTTCAGGCATAATTAACTTGCAATCTTTTTGTTTTTGGTTTGTTTGCTGTTGTTAATCTTCTTTGTTCTCCTTTCATCTTTCTAATTCGGTATTTATCATTCATACTTCCTCTGAAAATTGTGGCATTGGTGTCTGTAGGGTAAAATTTTATCTTCCTAAACTTGCCCAAATTATTATGGGATCCTTGCATTGTGGCACTCCTTAGCTGTGGAAGCAGAGTTTTGTGTGTGTGGTGTGTGTGTGTGTGCCTTGCCATGGAAGATCAGAAATGTAGCACGCAACGCCATGAAAAGTGATCAACAGGTGTGGGTGTGGGGGAAAATAATCTTGCCAAGTGAGATCCTTGCAGAACAGTAACATGACGTCAACATCAGGGCCTCAATGGAGCAACATTATATAGAAATAAGGTACAGTACACCATTGTTGTTGATTTGTGAATAGTAGACATTTACTAATTTTCTTTACATCAGCAGCTGGTGGTAGTCCTGCTGCCTATGTTGGCACTCCCAGCCCGGGCACTGGGTATCAGGGCTCCCCGTCCCCCGTGTCTGGCTATGCCTCGCCCTCACCCCTGGCCTCCTTCAGCCCCATGACGCCGGGAGCAGCCTCACCCTACAACCCTCAGACACCTGGCACCGGTAAGTCTATATTTTCTGATAATGTTCTAGTACTCTATTCCAAAAAGCTTTGTGTGTATGAGAATGGGAATAGACGTGATTTGTGCATGTTTTACCTAGTTGTATTTACGTTGTGCCTAGGAATGCATCCCCAGTCTCCTCATGTACTACTCCCCGTGATATATGAAATTCAGCATTTGAGAGAGGAATAGAGAGATATTCAAAGAAGCAAAGTTGAGTCACAGGAACCTAAGCATCCAGGAGTGTGAAAGTACAGGACAGAATAACTTTGAGCGATGTGGTCTATAAGGCGGCGATGCAGTGCAAAGATCTTAAGTAGTAGGGAGTAACTAGGCTTAACCACTGACAATGATGCCCGGCTGTGGAAGGCCATGGGTGATAGATCTCAAAAAGTAAAACAAACATAAGACTATTTGACCAATATTTAAATGTGTATTTGTACGTATGCATGTGCAGGTATGTCGTTGTATACATCCATGTTATTCAGATGGAACAGTTTATAATAGCCTCTGGTTGGAGATGAACCCAGGGAGATACGCTCTGCCGCTCTTTGCAGGTTCAACTTTGACCAGTGGCTGTTATGCAACATATGTATGTGTGGGCATACAGGCACTTACATGTATGTATTATAAGAAAAAACATTGAAAATTTATGTTAGGAAAAACTATAGATAACAATGTGGCAAGGAAAAACTATAGATAACAATGTGGCAAGGTAAAACTATAGATAACAATGTGGCAAGGTAAAACTATAGATAACAATGTGGCAAGGTAAAACTATAGATAACAATGTGGCAAGGTAAAACTATAGATAACAATGTGGCAAGGTAAAACTATAGATAACAATGTGGCAAGGTAAAACTATAGATAACAATGTGGCAAGGTAAAACTATAGATAACAATGGGGCAAGGTAAAAATATAGATAACAATGGGGCAAGGTAAAACTATAGATAACAATGTGGCAAGGTAAAACTATAGATAACAATGTGGCAAGGTAAAACTATAGATAACAATGTGGCAAGGTAAAACTATAGATAACAATGTGGCAAGGTAAAACTATAGATAACAATGTGGCAAGGTAAAACTATAGATAACAATGTGGCAAGGTAAAAATATAGATAACAATGGGCAAGGTAAAACTATAGATAACAATGTGGCAAGGTAAAACTATAGATAACAATGGGGCAAGGTAAAATATAGATAACAATGGGGCAAGGTAAAACTATAGTAACAATGGGCAAGGTAAAAATATAGATAACAATGTGGCAAGGTAAAACTATAGATAACAATGGGGCAAGGTAAAAATATAGATAACAATGTGGCAAGGTAAAACTATAGATAACAATGGGGCAAGGTAAAAATATAGATAACAATGTGGCAAGGTAAAAATATACCTAGATAACAATGTGGCAAGGTAAAACTATAGATAACAATGTGGCAAGGTAAAAATATACCTAGATAACAATGTGGCAAGAGCGTGAACGTGAGCGAAGGACTGTGTGTGTGTGAGTAAAATATTCTGAATTGGTCAATGTTTCTGTTTGGTTAAAATGAACTCCTGTTGTAATATTGTGTATGCGAGTTGTGTAAAAGTTTATGTATTAGATTGTTGTGAATGTTTTTGAGAAATGCATTTACACTTTTTTTTTACACATGCTATCATTATTTCACTCATATTCAAATGCCACTGAGATTATAGTATACGTATTATGACAGTAGTGATATGGTTTATAAATCAGTGTATAATTGTTCAACATATGAAAACTTGGTGCTTCCATCTGCCTCTAACCCCCATTGCCCCTTACTCTTCATCGGACTCCATTCATTACATCATCTTATCCAACATGTCCTAATATCCTGCCCCCATCTCACTCCTGCCCGTTCCAGTTCCTTCCCTCATTTGTCCTCCCTTTCCCGACCTCCCTGTCTTGCGGACATTCTCCCGGAATCCCCATCCTTCTCCCTGGAAAATTTAACCTCCCTCCAACAAATCCACATCCTACATCTGATCTAACCATCCTGCTGTAACATTCCGTTCTTTCCCCTTCCCTCATCGTTTCACTATTATTCTTTAACCCCTCCCCTTTATATGCTTGACTTCTGATGTCTGGCACATTCACCTTTTGGGGCATTAAATCAAAAATCTTATCCACAGCTACGGACACTCTTGGCATGTCTGACTGGCAGACAACAGATATTAAAGTGAAAATTAAGGACACGCATGATGATTTAGGCCTCATCGGACAGACTGGCGAGATTCGGGGAGTATCGGTAAGATCCTCGAATATTGTTTTCTCAATGTTAGATTGCCTCACAAAATATATGCAGTCAATACAAGACATGAACATTTGTTTAAGTCTTCAGCTGTCTGTATAGGCCTGTACAGAATAGGCAATTACTTATCAATTGGCACAGGAAACAAGCAAGATGTTTAGTAGCCTATATAACTTCTTCAGATTCTAGCTCTTTACTAGACTTTAATTCCAGATTAATTTCTGCCTTGCATACGTCAATGTGGGTGCCATTGTTTTATTGTGTAGACTGTAGGGCCTTCTTCATGTTCATACTTACTGTCTGCTCCATGTTGTATGAAGAAAAAAAAGAGAAATGCTTACCTGATTTTCTTCTCAACAGTAGATACCTCTTGACTTGATGCAGAATATATTTTCGTTGCCACCCTTGATTACCACTACACTTGCCTAAAAACTAAAGTGCCAATAACATATTATATATATGCTCTCAGAACTGTCTTGTTCTCATATCCTAAACCAACTATTTCAGGGTGGAATGTGCTCCGTGTTCTTGCCAGAAGAAGAACGTACTGTCAATATCCTTGGTGAACATTTAGAACCTGTTACACCGGCTCAGTTTGATCGGGTGAAGGTAAGAAATAAAGAGTTATTAATATTAGCATTGTGAATTCATGGTGGCAATGTGAAGCTGTGCGCTTTGTTTGTGAAGTAAGGTCCCAGATTTCCGCTATACCTCACATCTCGTGCTTCTTGATATTTATGAAATGTTCTTACCTATTTTTCTGTTACCCATGTACTTCAATATTTTCCAATAAATTCAAATATTATATTCTATAATTTCAGTGTGTTTTCCAGTAAGCTTAGTTATATTCTAAGGCTAATATTTTAAGACAAAAATGTTCCCAGGTAATCTTTGGTGAAGAACGAGAACAGACGGGCAGCCTGCTGTCCATCGACCACAACGAGGGCGTGGTGAAGCTGGACCACGCTGACGTGAAGATGCTGCAGCTGCGTTACCTTTGCAAGATGAAATAAATAGCCGAGCGTGTGTGTACGTATGTATACAAGCTAATGTTAAGTCTATTTGTATTCACTCGCCTAGAAATTTGTTATAGCTTAATTTGTTTTACTTTTACTTTTTTGTATAAATAAAAAGTTAAGCTTTGTGATGAGCACAAAGTATTATGTTATCTTATGTTTGTTATATATGTATGACTGCTTAGTGAGGGACTAGACAATAGTAACATTCGTTACTATAATCACAGCTGTATAGTACCATGCTGAAAATTTTACAAGTGATCCTGAAATTACTGTCATATTTTACAAACATTGAAAGTTTTCCAATTTCAGTCCATTTAATGATAAAGGCACCAACAAAAGTTTGAGGCTCTTTCCTTCAAATACAGTAAATCTATTTTATCACAACTAATTGTGGGGAAGTGCAGTTTGAATTCAACAATTTTCCACATTTAAAAGATTCTGGATGACTTAACAAAAAATGCTTTTCAAAAACAAAAACATTCACTGTGGTCATGTCATGAGTAGCATTTATGCAAAGTTGAGTTGTTTTTACACTCGACCAGTAGTCTTGTACATAGTAATGGTTCAGTCCAGCGGACTGTAGGTAATTGTGTGTGGATTGAGGAAAGTGGTGTGATGTGATGACCATTAGATGTGCAATGTTCACATGACACATTGAGACATCATGAGTAACAGACCACACCATAACTACCTAGTGAACATGTGAAGCATCATTCACTTAACGGTATGTGGCCACAGTGAGAAACAAGTTGTATGGGAAGTGGTGTTATAGTGTCACAGTTCAAATAAAGAGGATAGAGTTTAAAACACCAAAGTGTTGTACCTTTGTATTCCTGGCTAAGCTGTACAGAGGTGTATATTATATACACACAAGTATTTACATCACATAGTTTGTCATATTTTGGGGTGTGAAAGATCTTCAATTCTTAATCAAAAATTGTATATTGAAAAAATAATCATTTGAGAAATAGGTAGTATTATGTACTGGTCTCTGTTTAGCCCTCAACATTGCTGCCTGAGATGGCTGGGAAATTATAATGGTGTAAACTGTGCCCTTAGCCTAAACATGGTACAAAAAGCCATACATGAGGAGCTTTCTTACCTGAAGCTGGAGCTTCCTTAAGCTGAAGGACTTGACATGTGCCCATGAGTTTGCAGTGGCACTCAAATCTGTTTAATGTGCTCGGTGCCCTTGAGGACCCTGTAGGACTGAGATACCTTCAAATGTGAAACTCCAGGCTGCCAAGGAGTGAGGACAGCAGAGGTCAAGGCGTGGGTGGATTTGTTTCGACGGAGACGCTGGAGAATATCGAGGAGAGTCGCGCTGCCAGGCTTGCTGGGAACCAGGACCAGTACAGGGCTCTGTTATACAGAACTAGAACTCTCCTGGAGAGAGATCAGGAGTGGCATGTCATCAGTCTCGCTGAGGATGTCATGGGCCATTTGAAGGCTAATGACCGCCTACCCAGCCCTTTAGAAGCTCCGCTTCGTCTCCATTTCGGTCGAGTGCTATCTGAGCAGCAGATGGACGCCTCATGTAGGACATGAGGCGTACCTCAACGTAGGTTGTTCATGGTGGACCCTCCAATTGGGCAGCTTCACACCACTGGATTATGGGCAGTGGATGCTGATCCTCCCATTGATGAAGTCAGAGAGGCTGTAGCAAAATTGAGGGGTGGAAAGGCAGCTGGTGTTTGTAATATCAGCTCCTCAAAGCTGGGGATGAGGCCATGATTCACGGGTTGCATGCTGTCTTGACTGCCGTGTGGCAATCGGGTACTATTCCTCCTGACTGGAAAAGGGGGCTGGTCGTCCCTATCTGGAAAGGGAAAGGGGACAGTCAGGACTGCAACAATTACCGCGGTATTACACTGCTCAGCGTGCCAGGCAAGGTGCTTGCTCATCTATTGCTGACACGGATTCAGTCATCTACTGAAGCATCAGAGACCTCAGCAATCTGGGTTCACGCCTGGTAAGTCAACAACGGACCGTATCCGAGCGCTTCATGTCCTGGTGGGACGTGAGTTTCGACATGGGATGCTTGCAGCTTGGGAAGGCCATTCATGACTGGCACGAAGCCAGCCTCATATCCTCTCAGCACTACGACCTTGGGAGGGACAGAGGACAGCAGAAGGGGAGGGAAAAGCCAGGCCAAATTTCTCAAGACCAAGGACAGAGGCGTGAAGTCACAGGGACAACCAAGCATTCCCCCCCCGGACATAGAGTCACAGGTCAGTCCTTGCACCAACTATCATTTTCTGTAATACTCATTCCAGATGTCGTGGATTAAAAATAATCCTGTATCCAGAAATGGATGAAAACTATGCAGGAATATCAGTTTTAAGAATCATGTAAACCAAATATTGCACTCGACACAACCTAGAACATTTCTAGTATGACTAACATCAACTTAAAACATCTGGACTATAATCTAACAAATATGTAAGAAACTGATTCTGTATACATTTCCTGAAACTGAAGATATCTTGTGCAGTTAAGAGTTGAGTTTCTTGGACAGAATTCCATCCACCATCTTCATATTTGCCATGATACTGGGTGTCTTCTTGACTTTGCCCATCAGTGCATTGAAAAACTTCTTTTTCTTCTTCTGCTTGTACTTTTGAACCTGAAATAAAGGTATATAGTTCAATTAGATATGATTTTTTAAATGTTAAACCAAGTAGTACAGTAAGGTCTCAGTTGGCATGTTCGGATTTAATGAATTTGTATTTGTGGACCCCAATCAATAGAGTTCTACACTGAACAGTTGTGGCCCTGGTGGCAACCTGTGAATCTCACTCACGTACAATCTTTGCAGGCTTCAAAGGTTTGTTTTTATTAGCTTGCATGTAGTTTTTTTTTTCAAATTCACTTCACAAACATGCCAGTTGCCATATGTCATTGTAAAAAAATCCAAATAAAGCAACAACCATTCTCTCCAATTGATTAACTTGTACATACAATTTACTATTCAAATCACACATCCCATTTAACTTACCAGTTAAATAATATATCTTGGTAAATATTTAGAATAATGCTTTCATGGATAAATATTACCATATTCTCAAAACTTGCTGCCAGAGAAGTGTACACATTTTCCTGAATATAAACAAGAGTGTGCTTGAGCATAGTCAGCAGCCTTGGCTTGACCCAACAGACGCCATGGGGCTCTACGTACATCGTAAGTTCAATATACAAGAGCACAATACATTCTTGAAGTGTGAAATGAAGTTAAATGGAAAAATAGAAACCTGGAATATGTGTGAGATGGGAAGAAAGAGGGAGAGGATCAGAATGTGAGAATAAGGTGCACAGACAGCTGCAAAGGGAGACTATCATGATTACAACCCTAAGGAAGATCCGGACAGCTGCAAAGGGAGACTATCATGATTACAACCTAAGGAAGATCCGGACAGCTGCAAAGGGAGACTATCATGATTACAACCTAAGGAAGATCCCAGGAACAGGCGTCAGTGTAGACTAGATTAGACTATAATGTCATGACCTGTCTGTATAGGCAGTCACGTCATGCTATTCTCACCACAATAAGTATTACATTACCAATTTGGAGATGTAATGTTTCAAGAAAGAATCCCGAGAGCTAGGCTGTGAAGGCTGAATGGCAAATCCTCCACACTTCCACTGGCCCTATCGTCTCTAGCAGTTTGACGGCACAGATTTTCTCACTTTTTTCTATTACTAATGGTGTCTCCTGCATCTATTATGTGGCAAACGTGAAAGAATCAATACAGTTATACTTCTCAGTCACTTTGTATGCTTACCAGATCTTGGTGTTCACGTAAGACTTTATCTACAAGTTTTTCGAGAGTGTCTTCATCTGAAACTTGGATCCAGTTGTTGGCGTGTACAATCTGCAATAAAACCTTTATGATAATATATATTTTCTTAGTATGATAATGAACTTAATTCCTATCCTTGATTCAAAACTGACTGGGGGATGGACAGTGATTTACATGACTCAACTGAAATGACTACAGGAACAGGAAGTAACAAATACTGCAGCACAACAGATACTTTCAAACTGTTCTGGACTACGGTGTACAGGTGTACTACTACTAAGTCTGTCTAGGGAAGGTAAACCTGCATTACCCATCACTCTTTAGTACAACCTCAAAGTCAATGTACTTATACATAAGCACAGCTGATTAACTAATTAACAGAATAAAATTATTGGTGGGCCACAAAGGCAACTGTTGATGCCGCCACAAAAACAAGAAGTTTCTATCTTTTTTTTTTTAATGCCAGCATGTCCAAAATGCTAAGGTTCACACACTACAAAGCCTCCCATGTCTTTCGGCCAACCTTTCAGCAGAAAGCTCAGATACTCCCTCAGGAAGATGGAGGCCATTCCGACACTACCAATCTGCTTACTCTACCACAAGGTTGTTGCAGGCATATGATAGTCATGCATTATTTGTGTGAGCTTAGTAAATGAAGAATATCTACATGCAGAGCAGGTTTTGTAGATAATTTTCCTTTGCTCACAAAATGGTATTATATTACTTATTGCACATAATGGCTACACATACAATCCCTCCTAGCAAAAAATAGATCTCGTCATAATCACACTAAACCACAACTCCTATGCACATCACTGTGCCCTGGGATGCTGATTTCATCACCGAATTCATCATAACTATCACTTTTAGCATCATTATCACTTTTCCATTACATTAATATCAGTGGCGTAGCTAGGTATCTATCAATGGGGGGGGGGGGGGGGGCACTAGGGCAAGCGAAGCTCTGGGGCATTATAATGCCACTTAGAAGGGTATTGGGGCATATCGTCAGTCACAGGTCCAAGCAGATTACGGCAGCCATGGCCAGTACTAGGGGCACCTGGGGGGCTCCGGATTCTCATGGGGGGGACGCGCCCCCCCCGACATGCCTCTCCCGTAGCTACGCCACTGGCTATATGTGATCTGACGTTATATAAGGTAGAAAGATAACGAGGCAACAGCCATTACTTTGCAGGGAGGACTAAACAACCTCAAATCACACGTAAGCTCTCGCTTCCTCCCTCCCTCTCCCGCTCACAGCGGCGCCGCCAGGACATGGTGACTGGGGTGGACAAGGAAGGATGGACACAGATCTAGTGTTGGGTGACCATGGCATAGCCATTAAAAAGAAATGGTTGAATTTTCATTAGACCTCTGACTCTAATCTGGGGTGGCCAATGAGATTTCAGGCAGCCCCTAGGACACGCCACTGCCCACTCATTCCTCTCCCTCTCTCTCCCACTCCCGCCCTTTCTCTCTCTATTACCTTATGCTGCAGAAATATGAAGAAAAGCAAATAAAGCGATGTTTGGCCAAAAATTATCCCCTTCCTCCTCCCAGCTGCCTGCACGCACGTCCTGCCCCCTCGCCGGATCGCTCTCGACTGTTGCTCGTACCGGATTACTCAAGGAAGTCAACACTGCTTCGAAACACTAAACCTTTCCCTTATTTCCTTCCTACGCCCTTGTCTGTTGACCTTTGACCCATAATTCTTGACCTGTAACGTTATCTAGGTCTTTAATGTTAGTAATAGTGTTAATATAGTTTTGTAGTATTTTTTTTAAAGCTTATATTGATAGGGTTCGTTAGTGCTTCGAACTCATTAGGAGCGTCGCAGAGGATTGTGGGTGGGATATCATCGTTTATATTTTTTTGCTACGCAGTTTGTGGGTTGTTAAAGGACTGGATTGCCTTGTTAGCAGTGGCGTAGCTAGGTATCTATCAATGGGGGGCACCTGGGGGGCACCTGGGGGGCACTAGACAAGCGGAGCTCAGGGGCCACTCTGATGCAACATAGAAGGGTAGTTATAAGAGCATATTCTAAGATCAGATCAGTGGTGGGTATTAGAGCATTATACAGAATACGGCCGCCATGGCCAGTGGGGGGCACATGGGGGAGCACAGGGTTCTAATGGGGGTGCACGTGCCCCCCCATAGCTACGCCACTGATAAACCCCTTGAGGCCCAAAACGTAATTTCCATTGTAATTTGGGTACCATTAGAAGATTTTTAGTGAATATAAGCAATATTTTATAGATATGACCTGTTTAGTATCCTTGTCCACTAGTTAATTGGGTATATTCAGTCACTTTTCGTAATTTTAAGGCTAACAATAGACAATTTTATATAGCAAAGGAAAGATCTGGGCGTGAAGGGTTAATATCCCACCACCATTCATCCTGAAAATTATCATTACTAACATTATCTCCATCAACAAACCTTTGCCAGCTCTCAAAGTACCCCCTATCACCTTGTCCTATATATATTACAACTAAATGTTTATCGCCACCATCATCACCACCTCAACACCAACAACCACTGCCTTGACAACATCATTATTAAACCCTTCACGCTCAGATCTTTCCTTTGCTGTATAAAATTGTCTTTTGTTAGCCATAAAATTACGAAAAGTGACTGAATATACCAAATTAACTAGTGGACAAGGATACTAAACAGGTCATATCTATAAGACATTGCTTATATTCACTAAAAATCGTCTAATGGTACCCAAATTACAATGGAAATTACGTTCTCGGCCTCAAGGGGTTAATCATAAGTTAACAAGAACACATGGAGGCTCTGCTGTTACCTGTGTTGGAGTTCGTGAGTCTCCATCACCACAAATGGCATTCATGATGTTTTGGGATGTACTGGTAGAAATGTTGCCACTTTGCCGCAAATCAACAATTTCCCCAAAAGCTGATGCAGAGAGAGGGCTGGAAAAGAAAATTCACATATCAGTAAAGTGAAAAATATAAGATCATGGCATAAATCCAATAAAGTACAGTAAAACCTTCGTATTCGGACTTTGACATTATTCGGACCACTTTCTTTTTTTTTTTCTTTTTTGGGTCAAATTCCTACTATATATTATACACTTTTTTTTTTTTTTTTTTAGGGGTCGAAAATTCCTAGCTATATATTATACACCGTTTTTTTTTTTTTTTTTTTGTTCTTTTTTTTAGGGGTCGAAATTTCTAGCTATATAATTATATACCTAGTTTTTTTTTTTTTTTTTAAGGGGTCGAAATTTCCTAGCTATATATATTATACACCTAGTTTTTTTTTTTTTTTTTTTTTTTTTTTTTTTAGGGGTCGAAATTTCCTAGCTATATAATTATACACCGTTTTTTTTTTTTTTTTTTTTTCTTTCTTTTACATCTATTTACCCCCCATTATTCGGATCCTTGCATTACTCGGACAACTCCTTGGCCCAATTAGTCCGAATATGAGAGGTTTTACTGTAATGACCTAATTGTTGTAGTAAGCAGTATAAGGGGGAGAGTAATGTGCTCCAGCCAGTGTACCAGTACAGCGCTACAGACCATTGCTGCCCACTGCATATATTACTGCAAAGACATGTTTTGAAGTACGAGAATTGTGGGATTATTCAGCCGCTCATGCATATACAGCTAAGTATTAATTATCCGACCTTGGGGGGACCGAAGGTAGGTCGGATAATTGGAATAGTCGGATGTTCGGATATCACAGTAACCATAAACGTAAGGACAAAATGGTATAGAACATAAAATATGCAGCTCTTGAAGGCCGATCCAGTGGTATACGCGAAAGTAAAATTCATGCATAAATAAAGCCACAAATCAATGTTTTCTATAAAAAAAAAAAAAAAAAAAAAAAAAAAAAAAAAAAAAAAAAAGTAAAATAAATGGCCAAAACAAGACACAATGTGGTGGTGAAAAAAGTCGGTTGTTTGGACAAGTCGGATGTTTGGAGGTCGGATGTTGGGAATTTGGCTGTAGTACAAGATATGTTATTTTTTTCTGCTGAAGTCAAAACTATAACTAATTTACTGTAAGCCAAGATAACCATGGCATTTGCTGAACAAAAAGTGACATAAATATGAGATATGTGGCATACTTTAAGGGCGGGTGTAGCCTTTGCCCTATTGAAGATGGCAAGCAGCTACCTTGGTTAACCCCTTCACGACCAGATCTTTCCTTTGCTATAAAAAAATTGGATGTTGTCGAGGCATAAAATTACAAAAAGTAACTGAATATACCAAATTAGTTAGTGAACAAGGATACTAAACAGGTCATATCTATAAAATATTGCTTATATTCACTAAAAATCGTCTTATGGTAGCCAAATTACAATGGAAATTAAGTTCTGGGCCTCAAGGGGTTATTCAAAGGAAAATGCAAACGTAGGTGACACGCCATGATAAAGACTGCAAGACACAACCCAGATAAAGACTGCAAGACACAACCCAGATAAAGACTGCAAGACACAACCTAGATAAAGACTGCAAGAAGACACAACCTAGATAAAGACTGCAAGACACAACCTAGATAAAGACTGCAAGACACAACCTAGATAAAGACTGCAAGAAGACACAACCCAGATAAAGACTGCAAGACACAACCTAGATAAAGACTGCAAGACACAACCTAGATAAAGACTGCAAGAAGAACACTAGATAAAACTGCAAGACACAACTAGTAAAGACTGCAAGACACAACCTAGATAAAGACTGCAAGACACAACCTAGATAAAGACTGCAAGACACAACCTAGATAAAGACTGCAAGAAGACACAACCTAGATAAAGACTGCAAGACACAACCTAGATAAAGACTGCAAGACACAACCTAGATAAAGACTGCAAGAAGACACAACCTAGATACAGACTGCAAGAAGACACAACCTAGATACAGACTGCAAGAAGACACAACCTAGATAAAGACTGCAAGAAGACACAACCTAGATAAAGACTGCAAGAAGACAACCTAGATAAAGACTACAAGAAGACACAACCTAGATAAAGACTGCAAGAAGACACAACCTAGATAAAGACTGCAAGAAGACAACCTAGATAAAGACTACAAGAAGTCACAACCTAGATAAAGACTGCAAGAAGACACAACCTAGATAAAGACTGCAAGAAGTCACAACCTAGATAAAGACTGCAAGAAGTCACAACCTAGATAAAGACTGCAAGAAGACACAACCTAGATAAAGACTGCAAGAAGACACAACCTAGATAAAGACTGCAAGAAGACAACCTAGATAAAGACTGCAAGAAGACACAACCTAGATAAAGACTGCAACAAGACAACCTAGATAAAGACTGCAAGAAGACACAACCTAGATAAAGACTGCAAGAAGACACAACCTAGATAAAGACTGCAAGACACAACCTAGATAAAGACTGCAAGAAGACACAACCCAGATAAAGACTGCAAGAAGACACAACCTAGATAAAGACTGCAAGACACAACCTAGATAAAGACTGCAAGAAGACACAACCCAGATAAAGACTGCAAGAAGACACAACCTAGATAAAGACTGCAAGACACAACCTAGATAAAGACTGCAAGAAGACACAACCTAGATAAAGACTGCAAGACACAACCTAGATAAAGACTGCAAGACACAACCTAGATAAGGACTGCAAGAAGACACAACCTAGATAAAGACTGCAAGAAGACACAACCTAGATAAAGACTACAAGAAGACACAACCCAGATAAAGACTGCAAGAAGACACAACCTAGATAAAGACTACAAGAAGACACAACCTAGATAAAGACTGCAAGAAGACACAACCTAGATAAAGACTGCAAGAAGACACAACCTAGATACAGACTGCAAGAAGACACAACCTAGATAAAGACTGCAAGAAGACACAACCTAGATAAAGACTGCAAGAAGACACAACCTAGATACAGACTGCAAGAAGACACAACCTAGATAAAGACTGCAAGAAGACACAACCTAGATAAAGACTGCAAGAAGACACAACCTAGATAAAGACTACAAGAAGACACAACCTAGATACAGACTGCAAGAAGACACAACCTAGATAAAGACTGCAAGAAGACACAACCTAGATAAAGACTGCAAGAAGACACAACCTAGATAAAGACTACAAGAAGACACAACCTAGATAAAGACTACAAGAAGACACAACCTAGATAAAGACTACAAGAAGACACAACCTAGATACAGACTGCAAGAAGACACAACCTAGATAAAGACTGCAAGAAGACACAACCTAGATAAAGACTGCAAGAAGACACAACCTAGATAAAGACTACAAGAAGACACAACCTAGATAAAGACTACAAGAAGACACAACCTAGATAAAGACTGCAAGAAGACACAACCTAGATAAAGACTGCAAGAAGACACAACCTAGATAAAGACTGCAAGAAGACACAACCTAGATAAAGACTACAAGAAGACACAACCTAGATAAAGACTACAAGAAGACACAACCTAGATACAGACTGCAAGAAGACACAACCTAGATAAAGACTGCAAGAAGACACAACCTAGATAAAGACTGCAAGAAGACACAACCTAGATAAAGACTACAAGACACAACCTAGATAAAGACTACAAGAAGACACAACCTAGATAAAGACTGCAAGAAGACACAACCTAGATAAAGACTACAAGACACAACCTAGATAAAGACTGCAAGAAGACACAACCTAGATAAAGACTACAAGACACAACCAAGATAAAGACTGCAAGAAGACACAACCTAGATAAAGACTGCAAGAAGACACAACCTAGATAAAGACTGCAAGAAGACACAACCTAGATAAAGACTGCAAGAAGACACAACCTAGATAAAGACTACAAGAAGACACAACCTAGATACAGACTGCAAGAAGACACAACCTAGATAAAGACTACAAGACACAACCTAGATAAAGACTACAAGAAGACACAACCTAGATAAGGACTGCAAGACACAACCTAGATAAAGACTGCAAGACACAACCTAGATAAAGACTACAAGAAGACACAACCTAGATAAAGACTGCAAGAAGACACAACCTAGATAAAGACTACAAGACACAACCTAGATAAAGACTGCAAGAAGACACAACCTAGATAAAGACTGCAAGAAGACACAACCTAGATAAAGACTACAAGACACAACCTAGATAAAGACTACAAGAAGACACAACCTAGATAAGGACTGCAAGACACAACCTAGATAAAGACTGCAAGACACAACCTAGATAAGGACTGCAAGACACAACCTAGATAAGGACTGCAAGACACAACCTAGATAAAGACTACAAGAAGACACAACCTAGATAAAGACTGCAAGAAGACACAACCTAGATAAAGACTACAAGACACAACCTAGATAAAGACTGCAAGAAGACACAACCTAGATAAAGACTGCAAGACACAACCTAGATAAAGACTGCAAGACACAACCTAGATAAAGACTGCAAGAAGACACAACCTAGATAAAGACTGCAAGACACAACCTAGATAAAGACTGCAAGAAGACACAACCTAGATAAAGACTACAAGAAGACACAACCTAGATAAAGACTGCAAGAAGACACAACCTAGATAAAGACTACAAGACACAACCTAGATAAAGACTGCAAGAAGACACAACCTAGATAAAGACTACAAGACACAACCTAGATAAAGACTACAAGAAGACACAACCTAGATAAAGACTGCAAGAAGACACAACCTAGATAAAGACTACAAGAAGACACAACCTAGATAAAGACTGCAAGAAGACACAACCTAGATAAAGACTGCAAGAAGACACAACCTAGATAAAGACTGCAAGAAGACACAACCTAGATAAAGACTACAAGAAGACACAACCTAGATAAAGACTACAAGAAGACACAACCTAGATAAAGACTGCAAGAAGACACAACCTAGATAAAGACTGCAAGAAGACACAACCTAGATAAAGACTACAAGACACAACCTAGATAAAGACTGCAAGAAGACACAACCTAGATAAAGACTACAAGAAGACACAACCTAGATAAAGACTGCAAGAAGACACAACCTAGATAAAGACTACAAGACACAACCTAGATAAAGACTGCAAGAAGACACAACCTAGATAAAGACTGCAAGACACAACCTAGATAAAGACTGCAAGACACAACCTAGATAAAGACTGCAAGAAGACACAACCTAGATAAAGACTGCAAGACACAACCTAGATAAAGACTGCAAGAAGACACAACCTAGATAAAGACTACAAGAAGACACAACCTAGATAAAGACTGCAAGAAGACACAACCTAGATAAAGACTACAAGACACAACCTAGATAAAGACTACAAGAAGACACAACCTAGATAAAGACTACAAGAAGACACAACCTAGATAAAGACTGCAAGAAGACACAACCTAGATAAAGACTGCAAGAAGACACAACCTAGATAAAGACTGCAAGAAGACACAACCTAGATAAAGACTACAAGACACAACCTAGATAAAGACTACAAGAAGACACAACCTAGATAAAGACTGCAAGAAGACACAACCTAGATAAAGACTACAAGACACAACCTAGATAAAGACTGCAAGAAGACACAACCTAGATAAAGACTACAAGACACAACCTAGATAAAGACTGCAAGAAGACACAACCTAGATAAAGACTACAAGAAGACACAACCTAGATAAAGACTGCAAGACACAACCTAGATAAAGACTGCAAGACACAACCTAGATAAAGACTGCAAGAACACAACCTAGATAAAGACTGCAAGACACAACCTAGATAAAGACTGCAAGAAGACAACCTAGATAAAGACTGCAAGAAGACACAACCTAGATAAAGACTGCAAGAAGACAACCTAGATAAAGACTGCAAGAAGACACAACCTAGATAAAGACTGCAAGAAGACACAACCTAGATAAAGACTACAAGACACAACCTAGATAAAGACTACAAGAAGACACAACCTAGATAAAGACTGCAAGACACAACCTAGATAAAGACTGCAAGACACAACCTAGATAAAGACTGCAAGAAGACACAACCTAGGTGTGATTGAGAGGACAAAAGAGCAACACTTAGCATTGTCTGTACAAAGGTTGTTACAAGTAGTCATTGAAAATTGGGAAAAATTGTAGAATCTATATATTTTCTTTTTGATTATATTTTTTTTTTTTTTTTGTGAAGTTCAAGATTTTTTTTTATATATATATTAGATACATGTTTTGTTGAAATAATATACATATCATATTTTTGAAAGCAGGTTTTGGTAGAAATTTATATCTTAATACAGTCTCATTTTTTCTGTAAAATTTGAGTTCAATTGTAATATCACTAATTGTTTTGTATGTTCGGGATGTGAAGATTCATGTGATACTTGAAATGTACAAACTGCACCTGTTTGTGATGTGAATGTCTTTTGCATTGAGGACCCCCAGCAGGTTGGTGAGGAGCAGGTTGGACGCCAGCCGAGGGTCGCGCCGCCTGTCCGACATCACGGCCAGAAAGTATGCCAGGAGGTCATCTTCATTCTGTGGAGTTAGTATTTGAAGTGAAACCACCATGCTGTTTCTCTTTTTACTATCTACTATATGCTGTCATCCATAACAGTGATAATGGGATCATTATTTTGAATGATTAGGCTGTTCAGTGTTTAGACAAGCTTATCATTACTTTTGATTTGTTTCTTGAATCTATTCAACATGCACAGCCAATAATAATGGAAACCAGAACATGACTGCCCTCTACTTACCACAAATGTGATGGCTGTCTCCAAGCTGAGTTTATAGTCCCTGACCAATCTCTGCCTCACAGCCTCCGGTAATTCAGGCACTGAGGAACGAATGTCATGTATGTCAAGTGAGCCTTGCATGTCACAACTGGGCTCTGACGAGTCATACAAGCGTAGAGGAGGAAGATTTGGCTCGGGCATGAAGCGATAGTCCTAGAATCATAAAGTGAAAACCTCTCAACAAAGTCATCAGTCATCAATAAGCATCATAGTCAACTTAACGGTTCTCGGGTACATGAGGTGAAGGATTGTGATCTAAGGATAATTATAAAAGATAAGTTACAAGGTCCTGCAGTTCACCATTACCATTCCATAGCTCTCCTCCAGCACAAGAAATAGACAACTTTCTATATAAACTTTTATTACTTTCAGCATCCATTTAGCTTGTATCCTTGGCACCTTTGAAATAACTGATCTCCCCTGCTTGCACCCAACCGTAAGACTTTTGTTTCATATCCAGGTGTCTACTTGCATACACAGTTCCTTTGAATGACTATTATGCTATCCCAAGTGCCTTTTTTTTCACTTTCATACAGATATATATCTTATCTCTCCCTCTATGCTTCCATAATTACAAGAAATATTGCTGGGATATTCAAACTCGTTCACATGTAAAGGACTGGTCATGTAGTTTCCTAAATCTTAATCCTGCTGAAAGCTTGTGGATAGTGATGAAAACTAGGTTACAGGAGAAGGATATGACAGGAGTATTAACCCCTTGAGACCCAGAATGTAATTTCTATTGTAATTTGGCTACCATTAGACGATTTTAATGAATGTATGCAATATTTTATAGATATGACCTGTTTAGTACCCTTGTCCACTAGGTAATTTGGTATATTCAGTTATTTTTTGTAATTATATGGCTAACAACAGACGATTTTCTGTAGCAAACAAAAGATCTGGGCGTGAAGGGGTTAAAGTTGGAGGCTGCCCTCTATGATGCATGGGACAGCCTGAACCCTGCCTGGCTCAGACACCTGGCTATTACAGTGGCTAAGCCATCCTAGATTTAAAGATTGTCCTAAGGGCAAATTACCACGCATTGAATGCTTAATGACAAAATAAGAATTCAAAAGTATTCCACAGTAATCTGGTGATGTCATCACATCCATATTTTTGTTCATGACTGTATTTCAAATCCCTGAGTCTCAGGTAAAATTGCCTTAATAAGTTACCTGAAGAACTTCTTTGTCCCTCATGCTGACTGTCTCTTTGGATTCGATATCAAAACTGCGCGTTTCATTGACGACTTCTCCGCCAGACTCCAGGATGCCCTGCTGCCGTTCTATTTCAAAGGCAATTGCTTTCATCTGTGAGAAAAGAAAAGAAAAAGTGAGATAACTATGTAATGTTTGATTATAAAACAAACATGCATGCATACAACTACATAATACAGTAGAGGCTCAATGTAATGGAATAATTAAGCCAAGGCAGATTCTGGTAAATCAAATTATCGGCTAAATTGAGAGAATAATACATAGATAGCCTGTAAGTACACCCCTGTACAAAGATTTCATATTACTGTTAATTTACACATGAACTACTGTAAACACTTTAGCTTGCCTCCACAAATAGGGGTCTGCTTTTATTTCCATTTCTATGGAAATAAAAGCCCCCATCCACCCAAAACCCCCAAAGCCTACCTAAATGCATAGATTGGCAGACGTTAGTGGAACCACAACAAATATTGCTACATTCAGCAGAATTTTCTGCTATATATACCTAGCATTGAAAAACAAAATCAAGGCATTATATTTTTTCTGCTAAATTGAGCTTTCTGGTAAATCGAGTTTTGTTAAATCGAGCTTCTACTGTATTCATAATCTTGGGTTTTGTACAGTAGCAGTATCATAACCGATAAGGTCAAACCGAGGTGCGAGAAGACTGTGTCTAGCTACCCTGTTAGGGTATTTGGGAAAGGCTAACAACTAGGGTTACCCCTCCTAGAAGTGGTATCCTAGCCCATCACCATCTTTATGTGGTTCACACCATCAGTATACTTTGTAAAGTGAAACCAATGGGAAGGGCGCAGCAATCGGGGAGGCGGTAGCAGAGTGGTTAGCGTCACTGGGTGGCGTTCTCGAAGACCCGAGTGAGACCCATAAATCCACTTAAAATATTTCTGCACTGTCGAATGGCCTAAGAACACCCACATGCCCTGCCCATTAACTCTACCTTCGATTGCGAGTGCATCGGAGGACACAGGGGTGCGGCATGAGCTTCTAATTACAGGCGTCACTATAAAAATCCTGCCTGCGCCACCACGGGCGAGGGCCAACCATCACAGCCCTCAAGTGAGCCTCCAGGGCCTACCATCCCACCCCTGGAGGTCACTGCCTACAGGCGCTATAGGCATAGATGTAAAAAAATAAAAAAATAAAAATCTTCTGCTGCTTTTGATTTATTACTTTTTTCCTCCTTCAACAGCTGATAGGCTGGTGAAGGAATCTAAGTATCTATAGTCTATTTTTTTTATTATGGTCAAAATGCAGTAAGAAGCACCCCTGCCTGCCCTTATCTACCGCGATTGGTGCATTCCCGTATCATCATTACCAATACAGTATCTTCACTATTAACAATCGGCTGGACCACGGACGAGGGCAATCTTCATCAGAGATGCACCTCGTAGTGCAGGGCTAACCCAGTGGTCACGCCCTGGCGTAGTAGGAATACGATGTAGTGAAAATACAAAACAATCAAAATCTCTGCTGCGTTTGGTTTATGCATTTTTACCTATAACAAAAAAATTAGTATCTAGGTTCAAGTATGTGCAAGCATGGAAGCATGGAAGGTGAGATGAGAGAAAGAGCAGTGCAAGGGAGGAAAGTGGTTGGATCTCTAGGATGTATGATGAATGCAATGCCTAGATGCCGTGATCCTAATCCTGGAATTATTCTGTGGACTTAGATGCCCAGCCAAGGATGGTTAATGCAAGTATTTAAAATTTAGATAATCTTCACTCTTTAATCCCTTTCACTGGTACACTCTGGAGCTTTCTTCCTGATTGTAATTTTAAACCTTTCTACAACTTAAGCTCTTGAAAGGAGTATCTAGACAACCCCCAAACGAAATGGCCAACTTTCCCCAACCCCATATTTTTTTTGTTCTGCTTTCCATTTTCTGTACAGTGACTGCCAATAAGTGGACTTTTTGTTGCGGTTTTTTCTGCCCTAGGCCAGTCCCTTATGATGTTGGAAATAGAAATGAATAAATAAATACAAAATGTGGAAATGATCCACCAACCACCCTCTCATAATGGGCAGAGTGGTGGTTTTGTTCCCCCCCCCCCCCTTGTGAGTGAGGTATTTTCCGCTCGTCATAGGGAAGTGCTTAGGGATGTATATATATAATTATAATGGTAATGGGTATAATTAAGGTAATTTAAGTAAATTATAAGTACTGGGGATAATATAAATGAACCTTCCCAGTAATATTAAGCATTTGCACCTTATAATTAGCACCTTGGTTAGAAGCGCGGTCATTGGCTGCTGCCCATTAGATTCTCACCACCGACAATTATACACGTGGCATAGGTATTGGTAGCGGGGGACTCGCTGCCCACTGGAGAATCAGTACACTTCCAGCCCTCATGGGATCATCATCTCTTCTCTTATTATAATGAAGAGATTTGTACATACGTTCATTTTGTACATATAAGTGTTAAATCAAAGGACGTGTTAAATACGACACACTGAATATCTCGCCGCGTCGTCGAGTTACTGGTGTGAAAACCGATTCACGCCTCGATAACAACTAACGCCTCCGCCTCCGCACTTCACGGGCGGCCTCGATCAAGCGCTGACCACTTCGGATCACGGAACAGGCAGTATTAATCAAGCCTACGTAATTCAACCCTACTATTCACCGATAAGTATCCTAGTTAGTTGATTAGCTGGGGTATTGTGTCGGGATGAGATAGAATATGGGTTTTGATTAGGTAAGACCTCATATTAAATATATATATGTGACGTAAATTCCCACACAAAATAAAGAAAGCCCTAATGACCTGTAAGGCATTTGTACTTATTGCATAATATTAATGTCACATGACTTACCAATGATCGCAGGGAGTTCAAGTTCTTTACTTCAGCGCGGGTGCCCAATGGTTCCCCCGGCCTGTGCAGGGAGATGTTGGCGTCCACGCGCAGGGATCCCTCTGGTCATTAGGAAATATAGTCAATTATTTCTGATCACAGTTCATCAAAGGGAAATTTAGTCAAATAATGGTGTACATCACATCCTGAAAAGTGGCAAATAGTTAATGTTTAAAAAAGAAAATCAAGGAAGTAAAGTGCTACGCATGCTTACAGCCAAAAATTTCCAACAGGAAGGTTAATAAAAGCCACGGCCACAATGAGCAGTGTCTGAAGGAATGAGAACCTGATCTCAGCCACAACTGTTCAAATGAACGATGGAGGTCTCAAAGCTAACGATATATATACGTATATATATAATTTGACATGAGGAGAATAAAATCTAGCAAACTGTAATATTAGTCTCAGATTCAAACAGTTGTCTATGGAGGACTGCATGGGTCTGGCTCAAGGCATAGTACTTGCCTAATAGTAAATTGCTATTTAAAAATAAATGCAAATAATGCTGAATCCTACCTTGCACCAGGTAAAAGTTTGACCATTTATATACTGTATTTATATACAAAACAATGTTTCAGGACGATCAAAAATTATTTTCTTCCGGAATGGATTTCTGCCACAAATCATTCCTCAAGGACACAGTGCTAACAGAGATGCCGATTGCTCGATGAAAAGCCTTCTGTGTAATAGCACTTTTACCTGCTATCTAGCCGAGTCATGACAGAACCAGCCAGTCTCAAATGGGTCTCATAAGACACTCTGGTCAGTGACCTCACAGCGGGAACAAAATGGCAGCCATGATCATGCAGCCGTGCATCACCACTACATGTAATGTTGGGGCTTCAGAGTAATTCTTGGTGTGCATAACACAAGTTGCATATGTTGCTTTGGTTGTGTGAAGATATTCTGAAGGTGTGTTTGAGATAAACAGAAATAGGTAATAACTTAGAAGGGTGTTTGTTAGACAAGCCTTGCTGCCTTATTAAAAGTCATTACCCTATATGTCAGCCTACAAGACAAGTCGACAGGGCGTATAAGTCACCTGCAGCCCTCAGTTACTTAGATACTGTAATACTGAAAGGGGCAAACTATGAATGGGTTTGCTCCATTGCCTACATTTGCTACAACCCAGTATGCACTAAGTAAACAAAGAAGAGGCACAATCGGTTTGATCTTGGTTTCAATTATGAGCTCACCAAGCGGAAGAATTTACTGTGATGATGATTACAATGACAAAATAAATGTTAACTTCAGAGGTTGTATATTCTAATGCTTACCATGCATCCTGCAATCACATGTTCCAATCTTGGTCAGGATGAGTGCCACCTCCTTGACCATGGCCGCCGCCTCCTCCCCGGAGTGCAGCTGGGGGCCGAACACAAGCTCCATCAGCGGCTGCCCGGCGCGGTTCAGGTCCACAAGAACCCTGCAAAATGAACCATGATATACCAATCAACGCATATTCAATTAGATCTACACAGATGTCCGAGAACTTAATACATTACTCTCTTGAATGGTTAGTACTGTACTGAGAGGCACTGGTGCAGTATATAGAACATGCCTGTTATCTACCAGGGAACATTGGGAAAAAAATGAAATAAAAATATATCCTATTCCATCTGCCTTTCAAAACCCACCATCAATAATGATTTATACACATGTCCCAGCTTTTTAGCATAATTGATGTGGTGTAAACAAGCCTTATATTTACTTTAGCTATTGTGACAGGATAGTACTTATGATCTGAAATTCATGGCAAAACTAGCAGTGCCAAATATGTGGCTATTGCTCCAGTGTGACCTGGTGGGAAGCAAGACCCAGGTTCTTTTTTGTTCATACATTATGCATTATTGTGGAAAGCATCTGGACCTCTGTGCTATACTTGGTAAAGATCCTTGGAAGTGGCAGTGCAGGCAGAAGGAACCAGGTGTACAATGTACATACTACCTGAGATTGGCCCAGGTCCAGATTTTCTTTGTTCAGACATTACATACTTTGACCTCCGTAACAAATTTGGTAAAGATCTTTTGAGAAATGGTGATGTTTCAAGACAAAAAACAAATAAACAAACAAACTAACAAACTTTTGTACTTATAAACATAAGAAGGAAATATTTATTCAGTGTGTAAAATTGTCCAAAATATTCCACCATTGTCCGAGCAGTTACAGTGCTCATTCTTTGCACCCAATACAAAGAGTGCCAATGTTGCCACAAGTACCAGGGTTGGTTCGGCCACTTGTTGCCCCTTCAAGCCCCTCTATAGATTTTATTTACTTATTTTTTTATCTATCTTTTATTTATTACTGTATTAATATTTTTCCTTTTTACATTTCGGCCTCCAGCACCTGAAGGCAATACCTCCTCAGGGCAAGTATGGAAGGCCTTGGAGGTTTATTTGAGGGACATGCTGGTTGGCCCTCGCCCGTGGTGGCGCAGGCAGGATTTCTTTAATAATTTTAGTGGTGCCTGTGATTAGAGGCTCCTGCCACCCTCCTATGTCCTGCGATGCACTCGCCGTTGAAGGTATAGTTAATGGGAAGCAAGTGGGTGTCCTGCCACTTGACGGTTGCGGAAAAAGTTCTGCACCTAGCGGGAATCAAACTCGTAACATCACTCTCCACTTGCAGGTGCTAACCACTCTGCTACCGCCTCCGCCAAGTTAAGTGACACTCCAGTGTTTTTTAAGACTGATACACTGTAATTGTATGCACTCTTATAATGTGAAACTTTATTTTCTTTTACTGATCCATTTTCTTGATACCTAACACCTGCTCACCACCGTTAATGGTGTGGCGTAGATATTTTCTGGTCTTTCACGGCAAGGGTCCACCTCCACACCTACAGGAGTGAAGGATAGCCACCCTCAGCTCTTGTTACAATTTCAAGGCGACTTCCTTGGCTTACATCCAGTACCTATTTTCTGCTGCGTGAACAGAGGTTATAGCATAAAAGAAGATACGCTCAAATTGTCTCCATCCGGCAAGGAATCAAACTGGCGTCAATGTGGACCTCTTTGTTGTGAGCAGAACGTGCTCGACGCTGCACCAATGGGCCGCTCATATGGAATATAAGACTTCATTGTTGCTGAAAGCTTCTTGGTGACTCAATCTTGTCAGCATAGTCATTCATGGCATAAAAATTAGAATGAAAGTACAGTCAAACCTCGATATAACGGACTAAAGGGGGGGGGGAGGAGTGGTCCGGTAAAGCTGATTGTCCGTTATAGCGAGGGTATTTTCCCAAGGGTGGAAAAATATGAAGAAAAAAAAAGTGAAACAAATGAGAAATAATCACACACAACCAGACTGTGTCGCTATGTTGGGAGGTAAACAGTGACTGGCACTACATGCTGAATTTGGTCCGCTCCTACACGTGAAATAAATGAGAAATAATCTCAAACACAACCAGACCGCGTATAATCCCATTTATGCCCTATCTAATCACATTTGAATTGCTATTATTCATACATATGAGTAAAGATATAAAATACTTTCAAGGCACTCATCCACGCCTGGCAGCGTGGCCGCGGCAGCAGCAGCAGCATCATGAGACATTATAATCATCCCAAAATAGATAAAAAGGAAGAAAAAGTCTCCCGTAAAGTGATGGGTTATCCCTAAAATGTTGATGCTTTCTCTCACCGTCTGGCTAGTCAAGTTCAAGCTCTAGTGAAAGGTAAACAAACTACGAGCCAGATTCAGCCGTGGCTTCCAAAGGTATTGCTTATTATCATGACTAATGCTCATTATTATATATATTATATGGTTGTGAAGTGCAGTTCTATACACGTGTCACTATTTAGGTCAGTGTAGCACTGCGTGTCACCTTAGATAAGGGTGATTTAGGGTGTTGAGGTGACATGGAGACGTAGCAGCGGCCACGCCATAACACTAATAGTCACTATTTTAAACAATACACACCTTCTACGTGTACCACTAAATCACTAGCAACACAGGCTCCTTCCTTATACATCTTAATATGTGATACATCAAAACTCCTTAAAACCCAAGCATTCCAAAGTAAAATGAGAAAATAATACAATTATGTTGAGTTGACCATTCGTGTGGCGATAAGCGGTCTGATACGAGGTCCGTTATATCGAGGTTTGACTGTACTACTAATTTTTCTTGATTCATGAAGCTGAAATTAACAAATATGTGGCTATGAGGTGTTAAAAATGTTATGAGAGAGAGAGAGAGAGAGAGAGAGAGAGAGAGAGAGAGAGAGAGAGAGAGAGAGAGAGAGAGAGAGAGCGAGAAGAGAGCGAGAGAGCGAGCGAGCGAGAGAGAGCGAGAGAGAGAGAAGCATGTCCATATTATGTATTTTGAGCTGCCACTACACTCACCTGTTGCTGTCTGTGTCATGAATGCTTTTGCCACTGTCCTCCTCCAGCTGGAGTTGTATGAGATCCACTGCATGGCGATAGGGAGCCTTGAGGACTTCAGGATCATGCACCATGAAGTCTAACTTTCCATTGCTTGCTAAAGGAAATTCTGCTTGTGTGATTTGATATCCTGCCTGGAAAGAATGAATTTTGCATACTAGATACAAGAACATAAGAAACACGAAAATAAGGAAGCTACAAGAGGCCGCGAGACCTCCACGTGGTAGTTCCTGTTACCTAACACTACCTACATCCACCTTTCATCCCCATCCATGAATTTATCCAGCCTCCCTTTAAAGCTCTCTAATGACTCCACACTAACTACCTGTCTACTGAGTCCAATATACTGTAATATATAACAACAATATGCTGCCGGTGCTGTGTTATCGGTGGCGGGGCGTGAGGAGAGAGATATATCATTTATCATATATAACAAAGATACATCATTTAATGTATTTTTTTCATTAATAATTAGCATTGCATACACTTACTGAGCATACAACATGAGAATATAACAAATTCACCTACAGGGAGATCTGGATAGAAATAATGTTTTCGATCAAATCGAGACATTTTGTTCACAGTAGCACCCAGGGCAATGGCTGTTTTGATTGCAGCTTCCACGCATCTCTTGTTGAGAAACTGTAAAAAGATAGGACATGTGAAACAACAGCATAACAGCATAACATCCATCACAGCATAACATCCATAACAGCATAAATCCATAACAGCATAAATCCATAACAGCTTAACAGCATAACATCCACAACAGCATAACAGCATAACATCCACAACATCATAACAGCATAACATCCATAACAGCATATCACCAATGTAAAAAATAACAAGTTTAAAAGTCAACAAATATCAGAATGACAATTTCACTTCTATATATTAAGAAGCACCAACAAATGTGACAAGAGACCAAACGTTTTGCTTGTATGATGAATAGAGAAGTTATGGTAGACAGATGTCATGTGAATAAATAACATTGTCATTAGACTAAACAAATATACAGGTTGAAGTTCCCAAACTCGGCATCCCAAGACTCGGCAACACCCAAAACTCGGCTATGGTTCCGGATTTTCCAAAACGCGGCAGAACACCCAAAACCCGGCGCGTAGTTGCCGGGTCGGCCGCTGGGTGCCACCACACTAGGCCGCTTGGTTTCTCCTGCCGATTTGTTTGTTGTTATTGTTCAGTGGTGTTGTGACTGTAGAGTTGTGTACACTGTTATTTTGTGTACTTCTACTGGTCTGTTATTGGTATTATTATTTTCATGCTTTTTTCCCCCTTAATATATCTACGTTCTAAAAGTTGGAAAATTCCATTACTCGACTCGGCGCTGGTCCCGAGGTTGCCGAGTTTGGGAACTTCAACCTGTACAACATTTAAGTTAGACCCTATAGGATGAGTTTGAGCTTCATGACTCATCAAAAACTTTTCGTCAGCTGAGTCCTACCACAATATCTCCATAAAACACACATGCAAAGTAAGACATGGCACCGAAGATAACAGTCCTCTACAAAACACATTGCTTCTTCCACTGAAACAAAGGAGCAATTTCTTTTATAGCTATTAGATTGGAGAGGATAAAAGAGAATGTGGAGGAGAAAATGGTGTAACAAACAGACGACAAATATTAAAGATTTCATACTGTATCACGATTTGAAACATTACGAAACACAATTTAAAGAAATATAGTGATACTTATGGAAAACATGAATGAACAAGTAAGATAACTCAATTAACATACAGTAGATAACAAACATAACCACGGAAAATGTCTAATACCAAAAGCTTTACTCTCCTCTCGATCATCATTGTGATGACAGGCAGTGTGCGGTTGTGTACAAAACTGCGCATTATTAATCACTAGCCGCAAAGCCGCCCTCCGGGCGGACTTTTTGGCTAGCTCCTGCGGAGGGCTATTAGTGGCGGGCCTTTGGCCCAGCACCTGTATTTGGTGGGCCTTCGGCCCACCAAACACGGACTCTCCAGATAGCCCCTTCTAACTTTCCTGAAATCACGGATGTAGAAATGTATGTATTCCCCCCACCCATTCACTCACCCATAACCCATCACCCCCCACCCATTCACTCACCCATTACCCATCACCCCCCACCCATTCACTCACCCATTACCAATCACCCCCCACCTATTCCCTCACCCATCACCCATCATCCCCAACCCATCACCCCCCACCCATTCACTCACCCATCACCCCACACCCATTACCCATCACCCCACTCATTCACTCACCCATTACCCATCACCCTACATCAAGGTTTCCTCAATTCTCGCAACCCACTTTTTTTTTCACAATTATCGCTAATAGGCTCCTAAAAAAAAAAAAAAAAAGTGATCGGATCATCTCATAATTGGGCTTAAAACCTTCCCCTGGTCAACCCGGTTCCAAAAATGTGCCATATGAGGTGATTGCGCCACGGGGGGCGGAACCTATACCAGACACACACACACACACACACACAGACAGACACACTTTCGCTTATATTTACCATTACCCATCACCCCCCACCTATTCCCTCACCCATCACCCATCACCCCCAACCCATCACCCCCCACCCATTCACTCACCCATCACCTCACACCCATTACCCATCACCCCACCCATTCACTCACCCATTACCCATCACCCTACATCAAGGTTTCCTCAATTCTCGCAACCCACTTTTTTTTCCACAATTATCGCTAATAGGCTGCTAAAAAAAAAAAAAAAAAAAAAAAAAAATGATCGGATCATCTCATAATTGGGCTTAAAACCTTCCCCTGGTCAACCCGGTTCCAAAAATGTGCCATGTGAGTTTATTGCGCCACGGGGGGCGGAACCTATACCAGACACACACACACACACACACACACACACACACACACACACACACACACACACACACACAGACAGAGAGACACACTTTTGCTTATATTATTATAGATTACCCATCACCCCCCACCTATTCCCTCACCCATCACCCATCACCCCCCACCCATTCACTCACCCATCACCCCACACCCATTACCCATCACCCCACCCATTCACTCACCCATTACCCATCACCCTACATCAAGGTTTCCTCAATTCTCGCAACCCACTTTTTTTCTTCACAATTCTCGCTAATAGGCTGCTAAAAAAAAAGAAAAAAAAAAGTGATCGGATCATCTCATAAGTGGGCTTATGACCTTCCCCTGGTCAACCTGATTCCAAAAATGTGCCATATGAGGTGTTTGCGCCACGGGGGGCGGAACCTATACCACACACACACACACACACACACACACACACACACACACACACACACACACACACACACAGACAGACACACTTTCGCTTTTATTAATATAGATATTAATCTTGTAACTGGAGAACACAATAATTCAGGGTAAATTGCACGATTGAAAATTTGCATACTGTAATTTGAAAATGCATAAAACCAGAACAGGCTGTACTGTAATTTCCCTTGCTTTGATTATTCGCATTTGGTGAGCTTCCTCGAGCACCAATTAGTGGCCAAATGCGAGACCTCACTGTACTTTAAAAATAAAATGGGGCAGTGGTGCAAACAATCATTTACTGGTTACAAATACTAGTGACAATGAGAAGTTGACAATTTTGACAGGAAATACAGAGGGTCAGGAATTAGTGGGCAAACACCCATAATGCATCAACAGTTACAACAATACAATGCCTTTATGCTACAAATCATGTCTCATAACATTACCCTCCTTACTTTCATGGTTAAGGCTTTCATAAGACTTCATTGTTGCTGAAAGCTTCTTGGTGACTCAATCTTGTCAGCATAGTCATTCATGGCATAAAAATTAGAATGAAAGTACTATTCATTTTTCTTGATTCATGAAGCTGAAATTAACAAATATGTTGCTATGAGGTGTTAAAACTGTTATGAGAGAGAGAGAGAGGGAGAGAGGGGGGGGAGGGAGGGAGAGAGAGAGAGAGAGAGAGAGAGAGAGAGAGAGAGAGAGAGAGAGAGAGAGAGAGAGAGAGAGGAGAGAGAGAGAGAGAGAGAGAGAATGGAAAGATAGAAAACTTGACAGAGTTTCTAAGAGTTCTAATTTAAATAAGAAATAAAATAAATTGATATAAGCACACTTACTGGCAGCGTTCCTGGATGTGCTGACTCAAATAGACCCACTTGAGTGTTGGGTGGCGCCCCATACTCGGTACTGACGCGAGAAAACAGTTTACTGACGGATGTAATTTGAGCGTGAATTTCAAGTCCGATCACTGGTTCCCATTCACCTCTGAAAAAAAGTAATGATCACTTACAGCAAATTAGATATCAAGCAAATCTCCACATACATAGAGGAACATACACATGATAATTATGTTACATAAATTACAATAGTGAATCAAGAGAATAATGCCATAGTCTATGAAAGAGCCTAACTAATTGAATTATATTTTCCATACCTAGCTAAACACAATGAATCAAAGTCTTGCTACAGTTCCTTGCAGCAGTCTGGTCTAGTCTACACTGACATCTGTTCTTTGAAACGTCCTCAAAGGCCACCAGGGGCAAAGGGCATACCAAAGGGCATCATCAAAATTTGCACCTGTCAATGCATTTAATTCTCCTCTCTTCCAATCATCTCGCTCTCGCATCCTTTCTCTCAATAACATACTCCAACACTATCTTGCCACTCAACAATGGATGTGAGAGGCCATGAGAGCATAACTGGTGAAACGAAAGTCAAATAGTTTTTACAGGTGTCCTGTAGCACACTAAGCAATAGTTTTCACCATTAGCAAAGATAATGATGTTTGACATGGAAATGTTACAGTTTAGTATGCTACAGAACACTTGACACTCATGTAAATTATTTGACTCCCATTTCACCAGTGGTGCTCTCATGGCCTCCCACATCAGATACGCCACTCATCATTCAATACAACCTACAGTCCGTGGAAAAACAGTTCAATTAGAGAGAACTGCAACTCCGAAATGCCAGTGGTCGCTGGCAGTTTTAACTCACAATTTGGTGAAAAGTTGGTCAACTTGAAAGAAAAATATGGGCTTATTCCACTGCACTTAAAACACACAAGTATAATATTAAGAACGATTTTCTTCTATATGTATATTGTATAGAAGCCTGATTCTGTAAAACATTGTATATAACCAAATAACCAAGCAGGTTATAGTTGAGGAGGCGAGGTAAATGTTACTCTATGATATTATACAGTCAATAACGTATGTTTAGAAGTTATCTATACCTAGGCAGTCATATTTTCCTGTTATTATTGTGTATCAATCAGATAGAAAGCCTGGAAGTGCAATGAGTCGACGCGTGAAGTGGCAATGTTTTGATTCAATCTCCCCGCCACAATCTCCCCCCCCCCCACCACTCCCCGCTGCGGCGTGTCGCCTCCACAATTATAACCTACATTGTCGCAGCAACAAGCCGATTTTGGCATTCTTTATTCTTCGTTTTTCCAAGGCATTGCTTATTGTATTTTGACAAGCGTTTGCCAGACGCAGCAGTACTGTCTTAGAAAACAGTGTGAACATCGCCCAAATTTTACATGCCACAATATACATGTAAAAAATATATTAAGCTTTGCTACTCGAGGCGAGTAATTTGCATTAAATTGCTATTATAGAACGTTCCATCGTAATGCATGTCATCCATATAATTAGTAGAACAACAGAAGAACTATATTTTTTTGTATTCAGATGCGGTGCATCAATGTTTATCGCGAAATTAATTTATGAAAAATATTAGTCGCGGAGCCAAAACACAGTAGACCAACCTTTGAGTTAAAACTGCCAGTGACCACTGGCATTTCTCGAGTTTCAGATCATTGGAATTACCAGATGATATACAAATATTAACACCAAGCTTCACCAATTAGTCACTACCCAAAAAAATGATTCAAGAAAATACTGGAGTTTTGGGCAGAAAGGAGTTGACCACGACTCTAAGGTAAATATCCTGGCGATCACTGGCGTCTACACAACTTGGGGAAATCGCCTGGGATGATGCATAGCCTCCCACTATTGCTTTTCATACTTTCACACCAATTTTCTTGATCTATTATTCTCCTTTTTTCTTCCTTCAGTATCACAAGGAAGTAAAAAGAAGACTGTGAATGGAATTTTGTAGACAAAACTTGAATCTACAAAACCTTACCTCTGTGCTGGTGTGTGCTGCAAACTACCACTCAGATGTCCAAACTTATGAAAACTTCTTGCTAGTACTCGGTAATTCATAATCCTCTATTACATCTGCAAAGAAATTCACGTCAAGTCAACATTGCCTTTCATGCTGATTCAATTATTATTGTGTGTGTGAGTTAGGTAAGTAGTGAAGGATGTGTTGTTTTCATCCATGCTCGTAGGTGTTGTGGACTTGGCATTGGATGAGTTCTCCTTTGAGTGCACTTTGCTTCACCTCAATAAGATGAGTGATTCAAGACATCCACCCTTAATCTAGAGTCTCATATGAGTCTCAACTGCTTTCAAACTCAGTGGAGCACAGTAAGCAAGCTTAGGTGTACAATGACTGGCTGTGAACTAGAAATCATAGCAACCTCCTACAAATTCTACGACACTATATAGTTGGAACACTATAACTCTGTAGCCCCAGACAAGGCAGAGAGTTAATGATATCAAACTTGGTTAGAGCTGTAAGAGTATATACGTATCAGTTAAAATATTGAAACGTTGTAAGAGGATGAAATTGAGAATTATTGAGTGTGAAAAACACTACAGAGGAATTGTAAATCTTTCGTCAATTATAGAATTCAATTTTTTTGCATGATTCCAATCTTTTTGTCAAAATTCTTCTTATAAAAAAAAATTCTATAAAAAAAAAAATTCTTCTATTTTTTGTCAAATTGTAAAAAATTGTAGGTAATAACTATTATGTTTGTTCAGAATGTGCAAATGGGGAAGTGTCTTTAGTGTTTATGAACAAGCTACTCTGAGTTAAGTGCCACGCCACGTGTTCAGTAAGAGACTTTATGAAAGAAAAAGAGCAACTATGGCTAGGGGCAAAGTGGAAGGAATCTGCAACATTTAAGGAAATATATAAAGTAAATAAAAAAGCATACTATATAAAAAATATAGTACTAGTTCAAATATTCATCTCTATTCTTATCTTTCTGTTCTGAAACCTGAACATACAAAACACTGTAATACGACAGTTACATAATCAAAGACTGGGACTGAGATTCCCTAAAAAAAAAGGTTAGAAAGTCAAGGACTCCCTGGGTGAGTCCACTAAACTCTCACTCGAGTCACAAATTATATAACCACTTGCTAAAAAAATTCCTTAACTCAGCATGTTCACAACTTGATTGGACTGTATTACCTAATGAAATGGATATCTATAGATTCGATTTCCTGTTAGGCAAGATAGGCTTTGATTTCCTACCTTTCTAAAGCAGGTGAGATAACCTCAAAGGTGATTTAATAAGAACAGCAAGAAAAGCAGGGTCTCAGGACTAGCCCAGGGCCCCTGTGGTACCCCCCTGGTGACAGAAGGAGTCCTGCTATGAACTCTATTGATGGACACACACATGGTTAAGTTTAATTACTTAAAACCACTGATCGTGTATTGGTTTAGGTACATTTCTAGAGTCCTTTCCTGCCCTTATTAGTGGGTTTTTTCCTCCAGACCTTCACAGATCCTTTTAGGTACTTCTAAAACGTAATTATAAAGTGAGGGAGAGATGCCCCCTTCACCCCTTAAATCAACCACCTTTTGGACCCCCTCAAAAATATTACTAGTTAACTTAACCTCTCTATAACCTTACCAATAACCTCCGAGCGAGACCTAAGGGCAGGAATGGACTAGAATTTTACCAGGTTAGGTTAGTAATTATTTGGTAAAACTCATACAATATTTTCCCGCCCTTATTAGTGGGCTTTTTTTTTCCAGACCTTCACAGATCCCTTCAGATACCTCTAAAACGTAATTATAAAGTGGGGGAGATACAAAAAACAAAAAATACTAACCTTACCTCAATATAACCTAACCTAACCTGGTAAAATTCTAGTTCTTTCTCGCCCATCGGTCTCGCTAGGAGGTTATTGGTAAGGTTAGGTTAGGTTAGGTTATAGTGAGGTTAGGTTAGTAATATTATTTTAGGGGGTCCAGGGCGGAGGTAATATAGGGGGGAGGGGGGTTTGAAGGGGGCATCTCTCCCCCATTCAATAATTACGTTTTAGAGGTATCTGAAGGGATCTGTGAAGGTCTGGAGAAAATAAAACCACTAGTAAGGGCGGGAAAGGACTCAGAATTTTACCCTGTTTTTCTTTCTCCAAACCTTCACAGGTTAGATTAGTAATATTTCCCATATTATATTTCTGGGATGTCCAGGGGGGTCGTTTAGGGGGGGAGGGGGCTGAAGGGGGCATATCTCCCCCACTTTATAATTACGTTTTAGAGGTATCTGAAGTGATCTGTGAATATCTGGAGGAAAACCCCCCCGTAATAAGGGCGGAGCGAGAAACGACTCTAGAATTTTACCGCCATTGTGAGCTTCATCCAAGAATAATGATGTCTTTCCAAGGTTTTGCATGGGATGGGGAAGAGATTAACGGGTCGACAGTTAAGAGTGACTGCACGGGTGGCTTCCTTATAATGGGCATTGTGGTCTTGAGTGTTAGGAGTAGTAAATAGTATAAGGATTATAGCACAAATGTATGGTGATGGTATTTATTTCAGTTCTTTGTGTTTCAGGTATGGTGCCTTTATTGTAAGGAATAAACTTAAGAATTAAGAAGTGTATCCAGAACGGTCCCCAGGAAGGCACAGTGAGTAAAGGCATAACCAGCGGGACCGAGCTGACTCACCGGCGCCTCCACCCCTGCTGTGACCTGGCGGGCTGCTTCTAAATGTGGTTGTGGCTTGTATCGCAGTCACAAGGGTGCTGTTGTTCAGGTGCTGTTGTCAGGGCCACACTATCAGGTCAGGAGCAGCTGTCCCGCCCTTTGGAGCAGGAAATAAGTGTGGTAATAACGCGGCGGTCGTGTCTCGGAAAGGCTGACTGACTTTGTTGACACTTTGACAGGCACTACGCGCTTATTAAAAATTGTATCTATTGTTTTATTTAATGCTTACCATAACATATGTCTCAGAATTATATTAAATTAATAACGATGACTATATTTATGATAATAATAATACAAAATATAATAGCATGGCAATAATGTTTCACGGCCTTTTTGACTAAAATCTAAAGTGTGTATTATAATAGTTATCTGTAGTCATCATTATTAACATCCTTATTGTAGTTTATGACTATAACAATGTCCTCGTTATCTCTGTTCAGCATATACATTACCAAGGCTAAATCAAGGACGTTTAAAGGCTTCATTTGCAGCTGGGCCCCCAGAATCTCTCGGCCTTGTACATTTCCATGATTGATGCTGTCGCGTGGCCATTCTTGCTATAATATTACATTAAGGAAATTATATATAGTTAAAGATGATACTAGAATAAAGTATTATGGGATAATGCAGAACAGCGGTTAACCTGGGGGGCGTGGGTAAATACCTACCAAATAAATGGGTAGGGGGGCGTGACCAAGAGAGAAAAAGGAAGAACTGTCAAGTTCCTATTTAAGGTGAAGCTCGGCCTTCGTTTTAACATGAAGCTCGCTCGCGAGGATGAGCGAAGAAAGTCGCAACAGAGAAGAACGTGTGGGAGAAAAACTCTGCGGTGACGCCTTGTTTCACTAACTACTAGACTTCTATGCAATAACATTTTTTCATATATCTTTATTACTATCATCATTGTTATTTTTATCAGTATTATTATAGCGCGTAACTTCCTTTAAACGTGATCTAACTAAATATTTTGGGTATATACAAGATGTTAATCAATAATTATGTAGGTAGCTACATTAAAAAAAGTTAGTAACACATTTTTTTCAGATTTTCTTTCTTTCTTTCTGATTCAGGATTATTTTGAAATATCTTGGTTGAAGAAGTGAAGGGGGGGCATGGAAGCAAGGACCGACTACTAAAGGGGGCGTACGTGGTGGTAAATAGGTTAAGAAACACTGCTGTAGAGGTAGAGGGTACTATAATATATGACCCTGGTAGAGGCTACTGTATAAGGTCAATCGAAGAGGAAGAGCGTGTTTACATTTTCGACCCAGAGAAGTTGACACGGAGACCTCTCCTGATGGAAGTATCAGGAAAATACATGACACAGCACCGTATTTCTTTTTTATTATCAATAGCCTTTTTATGAACAACACACGGGGCTGGCGAGGCGACTCCCTGCCCGTGTGTCTGATGGGGCGAGGACTGCTACCTTTGCTGTGAGGACGTGTTGCTGGTACTCTTGCCTCTCGGACCCGTAACATGTAACTTCACTTTCGTAATGTCGTATAGTGTCCTCTTTTGTTAACTTCACTTTCGTAATGTCGTATAGTGTCCTCTTCTGTTAACTTCACTTTCGTAATGTCGTATAGTGTCCTCTTCTGTTAACTTCCCTTTCGTAATGTCGTATAGTGTCCTCTTCTGTTAGCTTCACTTTCGTAATGTCGTATAGTGTCCTCTTCTGTTAACTTCACTTTCGTAATGTCGTATAGTGTCCTCTTCTGTTAACTTCACTTTCGTAATGTCGTATAGTGTCCTCTTCTGTTAGCTTCACTTTCGTAATGTCGTATAGTGTCCTCTTCTGTTAACTTCACTTTCGTAATGTCGTATAGTGTCCTCTTCTGTTAGCTTCACTTTCGTAATGTCGTATAGTGTCCTCTTCTGTTAGCTTCACTTTCGTAATGTCATATAGTGTCCTCTTCTGTTAGCTTCACTTTCGTAATGTCATATAGTGTCCTCTTCTGTTAACTTCACTTTCGTAATGTCGTATAGTGTCCTCTTCTGTTAGCTTCCCTTTCGTAATGTCGTATAGTGTCCTCTTCTGTTAACTTCACTTTCGTAATGTCGTATAGTGTCCTCTTCTGTTAACTTCACTTTCGTAATGTCGTATAGTGTCCTCTTCTGTTAGCTTCACTTTCGTAATGTCGTATAGTGTCCTCTTCAGTTAACTTCACTTTCGTAATGTCGTATAGTGTCCTCTTCTGTTAACTTCACTTTCGTAATGTCGTATAGTGTCCTCTTCTGTTAACTTCACTTTCGTAATGTCGTATAGTGTCCTCTTCTGTTAGCTTCACTTTCGTAATGTCGTATAGTGTCCTCTTCTGTTAGCTTCACTTTCGTAATGTCGTATAGTGTCCTCTTCTGTTAGCTTCACTTTCGTAATGTCGTATAGTGTCCTCTTCTGTTAACTTCACTTTCGTAATGTCGTATAGTGTCCTCTTCTGTTAACTTCACTTTCGTAATGTCGTATAGTGTCCTCTTCTGTTAGCTTCCCTTTCGTAATGTCGTATAGTGTCCTCTTCTGTTAGCTTCACTTTCGTAATGTCGTATAGTGTCCTCTTCTGTTAACTTCACTTTCGTAATGTCGTATAGTGTCCTCTTCTGTTAACTTCACTTTCGTAATGTCGTATAGTGTCCTCTTCTGTTAGCTTCACTTTCGTAATGTCGTATAGTGTCCTCTTCTGTTAACTTCACTTTCGTAATGTCGTATAGTGTCCTCTTCTGTTAGCTTCACTTTCGTAATGTCGTATAGTGTCCTCTTCTGTTAGCTTCACTTTCGTAATGTCATATAGTGTCCTCTTCTGTTAGCTTCACTTTCGTAATGTCATATAGTGTCCTCTTCTGTTAACTTCACTTTCGTAATGTCGTATAGTGTCCTCTTCTGTTAGCTTCCCTTTCGTAATGTCGTATAGTGTCCTCTTCTGTTAACTTCACTTTCGTAATGTCGTATAGTGTCCTCTTCTGTTAACTTCACTTTCGTAATGTCGTATAGTGTCCTCTTCTGTTAGCTTCACTTTCGTAATGTCGTATAGTGTCCTCTTCTGTTAACTTCACTTTCGTAATGTCGTATAGTGTCCTCTTCTGTTAACTTCACTTTCGTAATGTCGTATAGTGTCCTCTTCTGTTAACTTCACTTTCGTAATGTCGTATAGTGTCCTCTTCTGTTAGCTTCACTTTCGTAATGTCGTATAGTGTCCTCTTCTGTTAGCTTCACTTTCGTAATGTCGTATAGTGTCCTCTTCTGTTAGCTTCACTTTCGTAATGTCGTATAGTGTCCTCTTCTGTTAACTTCACTTTCGTAATGTCGTATAGTGTCCTCTTCTGTTAACTTCACTTTCGTAATGTCGTATAGTGTCCTCTTCTGTTAGCTTCACTTTCGTAATGTCGTATAGTGTCCTCTTCTGTTAGCTTCACTTTCGTAATGTCGTATAGTGTCCTCTTCTGTTAACTTCACTTTCGTAATGTCGTATAGTGTCCTCTTCTGTTAACTTCACTTTCGTAATGTCGTATAGTGTCCTCTTCTGTTAGCTTCACTTTCGTAATGTCGTATAGTGTCCTCTTCTGTGGTGCTTAAATGGTTTGCAGTATTATGATTGTAAATGCAATACACGCGTGGTGCGAGTGTGTCGAGATTCTGATTATTTCTGACGTGAAACATTATATTATGATAACATGTGATGATTTGCTGCAGGTTTCGACCATAAATCCTCACAGCAGGCTACATGATTAATAAACACTTTAAAGTCTATTGATCTTGGTAGACTATACGTGCGTTGACGTGTGGGTCGGCGTATCCTGTGACTGGCTGACATCTGCACCACTATATTGGCGGCAACAGTTAATCGGTGTTGTTTTGTATCATTAACGAAGGAAATCGTGGGAAATACTACGAAAAAATCACAGCATTTTTTAGATTCTTCTCAGTTAGGCTATCTTGTGATCGAGGAGTTGGCTTATTTATCTTTTTCTTTCCTATTACTACTTAAAAGCACTTATCCTTATTCTTTGTTTCCTTCTCCGTTTACTACAGGTGCATCTCTCTCTCTCTCTCTCTCTCTCTCTCTCTCTCTCTCTCTCCTCTCTCTCTCTCTCTCTCTCTCTCGCTTTCTCAATTAGACTGGTTACACAACAAATCTCTACAATAAACATTAATAGAAAGGTCACTAAGGAGTGATACGGGTTATACTTAACAAATGTTTGAGGGAAGAACAACTGATGATAATTGTTGCAGGGTTGAACAATGAATCTCTGAGAATAAAAACACGAAGAAAAAGTAGAGTGAGGTTTGGCTTTTAAAACTATACATTTTAGGGAAGACGAGTGTGGAATGATCCTAGTCAGTGGCGTATCCAGAAAATATACACTTGTATTTAAATATGTATTTAAATACATTTGTGTATTTAGAACTGTATTTATAAATACATTAGTTTTCATGTATTTAAATACTTTTATGAGTATTTAAATACATTGTATTTAAAAACTCATAATATAAAAATGTAAATACTTTTTTATCAGTTAACTTGGCCATAAACCCGGCCAGCTATCTGGCAACCCTGATGTTACAGTGAACCAGGGTTTCCACTTGCAAGGAAATTTCCTTATTTTTAGGAAATTTAGGCCTGAGAAGGAAATTTCGAAGGAAACCCAAACTCTAGGGAAATCCCAAGGAAATCCATTTTTTTCGGACATGTTAAAATTTGTGTATATTTACAATGTATTTAAATACAATTGATGTATTTAGTATTCAGTACTTAAATACATTCGTAAAATGTATTTAGTATTTAGTATTTAAATACATTTCTCCCATGTATTTAGTATTTAGTATTTAAATACATTCAATGTATTTAGTGCCCAGCTCTGCGTATGGTTGTCAACCATAGCCATGGTGGGGTGGGGCCAATAACCTGAGTTTGTGAAAGATAGCATAGATAGAACAGACATAGAGCTTCCTAATGAGCCATAGCATAATCAATTTGGAATTCATTTATTTGAGAAAATAGTAATTGTGTTTTTTTCACATAACATTGAATTTCTCAATAGTTAAAAGAGATAATGGAAACCTGATGAATGCAATGGATAGAAGTCCTCAAGCTGCCCTGGGCACAGACGCCGCACGCGTGTTCGATTCCTGCCTGTGGCGACGAAACAATTCGTCTTGACTTGACTTGTCATTTTTATTGTTATAATATTTACAAAAATAATACTGATAATGATTAATGTTATTTCTGTTATATTATTATTATTATTATTATTATTATCATTATTATCATTATCATTATCATTATTATTAATAATAATAATATATAATATTAATATTATTATTATTATCATCATCATCGTCAGCACTTTTATCATGATCAGTATAATTTCCTAGTAGGAAGCAGTACCTATAATATCATGCAGCAGTAACAACCATATAAACACTACTACTGCTACTACTGCTACCACCACCACCACAACAACAACAACAACTACTACTATTTGTACAACTACAACCACAACTACTACTACTGCTACTCTAGTATTTCTTCTGCCACATAAATGGTTTTGTTATTCGCAGAACCCATTACAGGCGTATACTAATTGTTGTACATGACGGTGGACTTGATCAAGCGGGAACCCAATGCATCAGAACAGAACCACGGCAGAGAAGGGGACGCGACATCAGCTAGTGTGGAGGACGACAAGGAAAGAGATGGAAGAAACTGAATGAATGAATGGAAAAAGTATAGATCGGATCACCTGAAGATCCGTCACCCCAGAGTTTGGCAGGATGACGGATCTTCAGGTGGGATATCCTGGGGTGACGGATCTTCAGGTGGGGTCAAGACTTGAACTGACTTCACTTTCCAAATGAGGTCAGGTCAAATGGGTAAAAGAGAGGAGTCAGGACCCTCCAGTCAGGTAGGAGGACTATATATAAATAAATTGACTAAAAAATATAAGTCATAGGAGTCAGTCGACCATGGCATGCAATACCTTCCAAACCATAGCGTCCTACCACCGTTGTGTGATGATTCCACTAAGGTTATTCGGTGGCTTCAACAAAACAGACTTTTAAAGCGTGAAGTTAAGTGTGATACTTGTGATAACTGGATGAATTTGATAAAATACTCCAGATCGAAGGATGGTTTTCTGTGGAAATGCCAAAGAAAAGACTGCCTGAAGTATACAAAGCCACTAAGTCTATAAGAATTGGATCTTTTTTTGCCCGTTCTCGAATTTCAGAAGATGCATTTCTCCAAGATGCATAACACAAAGGAATATATTTGTTATCTTCATTTTATAAATTATATTCACTGTGGGCTGGGGTGACGGATCTTCAGGTGGGAAATCCTGGGGTGACGGATCTTCAGGTGGGAAATCCTGGGGTGACGGATCTTCAGGTGGGAAATCCTGGGGTGACGGATCTTCAGGTGGGAAATCCTGGGGTGACGGATCTTCAGGTGGGAAATCCTGGGGTGACGGATCTTCAGGTGGACATTCTGGGGTGACGGATCTTCAGGTGATCCTATAGATCTAATCAATATTTGTCCTGCAGTACTATAATAATGTAAAATGCGATAAGAATGACATAGACGTGAAGTAGTTTTGCAATGACACTTCTTTATATCAATTTAGAAGCAACTGATCGTAAATTCAATAAACTTTACAAATACTTCATGACGACCATTATAGACAAATTAATGGGAGCAAAGGAGAACAGGCAGCAGACGGGAGGTGGCCGTGTTGCCTGCCAGGGGAGTGGAGACCAGCTTCTGCATACCTGTCCATGATGTCATGCGGGCGCGGGGGCGGCTAACTGCGCCCCGCCTCCGACACCGAGACCATAGAGTGATATTTAGAAAGGCCGTTTTTTATTCGAACTCAACATTTAAGAAAGATATAGTATGGAAAATCTAAGCATAACTGCACATAAGCATAACAACACAGCAACACTGAGGCACTATTGAGTTGATTGCGTCATGGGCATCCGCTGGTGGGAGGGGGGAGGCAATTAAAGGTCATTACACCCCCTTCCAAGGATCAGGCCAGGGAGCAGCGGCCCGTCAAGATGTTTTGACTGAGGTGGCCAAGGCTGGACACAGACCTAGTTTGGGATGGCCATGGCGTAACCATTTAAAAAAAGACGATATTTGCATCAAACCTCTGACTCTGATCTGGGTGATAGTTCAGGGGTGGCCGTGTCACTCCACTAGAATACACCCGCCGGGCCGCATATTCCCGTTTTCTGGAAGAGTATGTGGCGTTTACTCTTGAACACGTCAGGTTAGGTTACGTTAGGTTAAGGATAGTGTAAGGTGGATAATTATTATTGTGATCAGAGTAACTTTGCGTGGGAATCACAATGAGGGTATTTTCGAGAAGTTCCTATGGTTAGTTTCGGAACTACAGCCAAGCGTCTTCACTCGGAAACCACATACTCGCATAGAGAACGGGAATATGCCGCCGGGCCACATATTCCCCACCTCTATGCGAGTATGTGGTTTCCCAGTGAAGACACTTGGCTGTAGCTCCGAAACTAACCATAGGGTTTTCTCGAAAGTACCCTCATTGTGATTCCCACACAAAGTTACTACTAATAATAATCGTGCAAGATAATCTCCCCTAACCTAACCGTAACCTAACGAAACCTGACGTGTTCAAGAGTAGCTAAACGCGACATACTGTTCCAGAAAACGGGAATATGCCGCCGGGCCACCATTGCCAGGGAGTACTATAATTCTAAGAGGTACTTTTAATGGTGGAAGTACACCCCTTTGCCCCTCCGCCCTTAGGAAAGCTGCAGCGGACGCCCTTGTTCTCATGTCCTGGGAGCGAGCCTTTACACCTCACTGCTAAAGTCATACTGCTAAAGTCAAACTGCATAAGTCTACTGAAACACCCATTAGTTTTTCAATAGTCAAGGAACATTTAATACAGGAAAAAACTCGGATTTGCAGCAGATAAGATGATGAGATCCATGCTAGGAACCCCACGTTGAGAAAACACGTTAGTCAGGAAGATAATTATTTAATGAAGTGTTTTATCCCGTCATGGAAATCTTCACCCAAGGATCTTGTTGGTAACATGATAATAACAATAGCAATGATAATGATAATAACAATAACAATGGTAGGCTAATAATAATAATAATAAAGAAAATAATAATAATAATAATAATAATAATAAATAATAATAATAATAATAATACCGATAACATCTATAAGAGGAGTAAAAATAATAGTAATGATAATAATGATGAAAACGACAAAAATAAAATCATAACGATGTAAAACAAAAAATAATAATAATTATCATTATCATTATTATTGTTATTATTATATAAAATAAAATACATTCAGGTGGGTCAGTGGAGTCTCACACACGAGTAGTAGCCTGGAGGTCATGCAGACTCGTGATAACTTGACGACCAGAAAGGAAGTTAAAGATATACCGAGGGACTCACATCACGCTTGTCTACATACCCTACAAATAATTACATAGTACATATCAACGTTCGTAAATGAAATCTGTATCATAATAATCAATAGAAGAAAATACGGTATACACAATGTTCAATTTATGTGTATGTGGGCATTTGTAATTTGAAAGAATAGTTCGAGTTTCAGTTCATGTTCTCACCTTAACAAGCGGGGGGCGTGACGCCCCCGTGAACAGGTTGGAGCAGGCAGGCGGCTGTAGCTATCTCGCCCGCCTGTCTGAGCGTGTTGAGTGTGTGGGAGTATATAGGCGGAGAGCGGCCGCCCTCACACTGCAAGTCTGCAACTGCATGCCTCCCCTCACTGTTGCACCGTCGCTCGTGCCGCCAACATCTCGGTGCTGAGGTCGCGCGCGTTGCACCCATACCGGGCCATTGCGAACTGAACTTTTTGTTTTACTTAGTTGGTAAGAAAATGTGTTGTTGTGTTTCAAAGCGAGTGTGTGTTGATTCTTTTATCTGATTACAAGTGTGAAAAAAATACCCACGATTTGAATATGATTTAATTTGATCTTCGCATACTTATTACTTTTCGTCGCCTCCGTGGTGTAGTGACTAGCGCGCCTAGCTACGAAATCTTATGGCCCTGGTTCGAATCCGGGCCGCATATTCTCCAACTCTATGCGAGTACGTATGTGGTTTCCGAGTGAATACGCTTGGCTGTAGCTCCGTAACTTACCATAGGTTTTTCTCAAAAATACCCTCATCGTGATTCCCACACAAAGTTCCCGAGGCATATTTTGGAAACCTAACCTAACCTAACCGTAACCAAACTTAACATAATCTGACGTGTTCAAGAGTAAACGCAACATACTGTTCCAGAAAACGGGAATATGCATCTGGGCCAGGGCAAGTCGGCGGCCAGCCAAAACAGCTGTTCTTCCTCCCTTTCGGGGTTGATAAATGGGTAGGCTACCTGGGGAAACCTGGGGAAGGTAACTGTGGTAACCCGGATGTCACACTAGCCCTGTGTCCGGGGATAGCAGGTTCTTACCCACCACAGCAGGCTCAAGGGCTAATGCGACGGAGATGAGCACCGAGGCCACGCGCAGCATAGCGTATGCCTTATCTTTACCTTTACCTATACTTTTAACCAGAAACAAATAGTGGTGTGCCTGCTTGCCGCCCTGGGTGTGTAAGCATGCAGGCTCATGCGATGCGCTGCCCGGCACTGACATCATTCCCACAAATCACCTTGACTCACACCGCCACCGCCACCGCCCAGCCCACACGGGCGGGCGCGCCTATACGATACCAACCACCAAACTAATTTCTGCTGTGATACCAGTATGAACTTCGATTACATGAAACTTTAAAAAATAGAAGGAAAAAAAGTTTGTAGTGCAATAAGTGAGGAGGTGGCTAAATGGCAGTGGTTAGCGGGTGTGACAGAGGGGCTCTGATCGACCCCTTACCCGTATTCCCTACGGGAATGTGTTCCTTGTTTTTTAATATCACGAAACGGTTTATGGGAACCAAAATTATTAACATTAATCGTCTTAAACTGTGACTGTAACCTTATTCAAGTGGAGTTTGCCTCCTTAATCAAGGGACCATGTTCATCCGTATATTCAAGTTGTTATCTGCATGCTCTTGAGTCATGATATGCGACTTTCCCGCAACACACACACACACACACACACAAAACACAATATATATATAAATATACTATATATATAATATTATATATTATATACACTATATATATATATATATATATATATATATATATATATAATATATATATATATATATATATATTATATATATATATATATATATATATATATATATATATATATATATATATATATATATATATATACAATATATATAATTATATATATATATATAATATATATATATAATATATATATTATATATATATTATAATATATATATATATATATATATATATTATATGTTATATATTATATTAAATATATATATTATATATATATATATATAATATATATATATATATATATATATATATACATACATACATATACACATACACACACAATATATATATATATATATATATATATATATATATATATATATATATATATACTATATATATATATATATATATATATATATATATATAATAATATATCATAATACAAACACATATATATATATATATATAATATATATATATATTAAGGTGAAATAAGGCAATACTTAAGGTTCTGCCAAACATTAGGTCTAAGATGTGGCGGGGGAAGCAGTGAGAGCCTGACAGTCAGGGTGTGGGAGCAGGTCAAGGCCATGACGCAGCAGGCCTCGGCACAGCCAAAGCCGTCTGTATTACATAGAGACGGCTTTGGCACAGCCCGGCCCTGCCCGTGGCAAGGTGAGACACCAAGACAATCTCAGATAATATTACCACGCTTTGTTTATTCTTTCAGGCATCCTTGGCAAGAGAGTGGACTGACATTACGAAAAAAAAATGGAGGGCCAGCGAGTGACGGGCGAGCAGGTGGGTCAGAGTGCCATGGAGGCGGAAGTGAAAGTTGCCTTTGAATTACTGCCGCATAAACCCTCGCCTTGCTGGTTCATGATCATGTGACTAGATAACTTTTATTTGTTTTCATTTCTTTTCCTCTTGGCTCATTGTTGCACTCATGTACTCTTCACCTCTCCCGTAACTGTGCGACGCTGAGTACTCACATGCATAGCTTTGATGCTCTTATTTATATCCTACTGATTGCGTGGATACCGTCGAAGAGAACGCATCGCTTACACTTGTGCTATAAAGGTTTCAAGAGTCTAGACATGTGCATCAGCCTCGCCAGGGAGAGCGTGGAAAGAACAAGGGAAAAAAAATAACACTATAAACTAAAGGTTACCATTATAACCCGTATCATTGTAAAGTAAGAAACAATATTCACAGAGATTCTGAAGGATAATAAGGTAAATGAAATTGTGATAATTCGTCGAAATCTAAAGCTATTTCTAAAAATAGTCTACTACTAAAAGTTCTTGAAGTAAAAGATTCGAGTGATGCAGCCGTGATTATATCTGTTTTTTAAGTTGGTTTTCAGTAGTATTTATTTGGATATACGTTGATCGTTATTAGTAGGATAACAATAATATGGTTCTCATATTTTCTTTGATTTCAGGTGAGTATGATGGAGGAGTTACCAGGCGACAATACCAAATACCAGAAGCCAGGGGTCTGCGCTGACTTGCATTTTGAAAAGGAGAGCATTGAAGCGCATGAAAGCACTGAAGATTGGTCATGGAGGTCGATACAAAGAGCAAAGACTCAGTCAGCTGACCCCGTGTGGCCGTGCAGCCCCTTTCAGGATGCAATGTGCAGTCACCACCCTCAAAAAGAATGGTCGTGGAGCCCTGTAACCAACACTCAACACCGGCACTATGGTCGCTGGTCTTGGAGTCCTTCACAATTGAAAATCTTGCCTTATGTTAATCAAGAGGAGTCTAGTGCGCCCTCCACCCAAGGGCAGCCTCCAGTGACAACGGTTAATTGCTGGCCAGTTTTTGTTGATACATACAGGGCAAAAAGGAAAAGAAATAGAAAAAGACGAAGGGTTTGGAGAGATAGGCCCTACAACCGTACATGGAACCAAAACTGGAGAGCTCTGCCCTACGTTACGGACCAAACTCAGAGGGTAGAAGAAGGTGCATTTGTCTCGCCACAAGAAATGTTTGAGAAACAGTCGCTACAATATACAAGACACTGGGATTCTTATTCATGTAATGCCGAAATGAGGTTCTCAAGTTCACAGATATTTCCAAATATTTTGTCCAAAAGAGATGATATTCCATACTTTATGTCCACTAATGACGGAGTGCAAGTGGTAAATGCGTCTCCAGTGTCTGAAACAAAAGCAGAAGGAAACACTGAATTCAGTTATGGAGAAAATGATGAAAAATACTCAGAAAATTCCACTCCTGGTTCAAAAACCGAAGAACAAAAAGGATGTCTTGCAGAAGCGTCATTAAGTGTGCTTGCACTGCAGGAAAATAATGAAGAAGATTTAACAGCAGCAGTTGAAATAAATGATGAAAAAGAAAAGTTAACAAATACTTCTTCCCTTGTGTTGAAAAATCATGAACTCGACGAAGTGCTAGCTTGCATGGAAATATCTGCGTCGAAAAATGATGATAACTGTGAAATGTATATAAAAAAATCATTGTCAGTGTCTGGATATTGTAGAACACGTGATGTCGACACAACTAGTTCATCTGTGTACGATGTGACTCAAACTGTGATGTCTGACTGTGACGATACAGGTGCTATAATACAGGCTAACGATGGGAAAATATTCTGGGAAAAAGATGCTCGAGATCCGATGATACAGAAGAGTGATGATAAGACCAAAGCAGGTCATTCACTTAGCAACCCCACCACACAGGAAGACAGGAGCGGGTTACGAGTTTTTGCAGGCAGTGAAACAGAGATGACTGAAACACAAGATATTCTACAGCCTGTCAATGAACACTGCTCAAGTATGTCCCCAGGCACACTGCGAAGGACACCAACCCTCACCCTTCCTAGTACAGGGACAGACAACAAACCCAGCAGTGTGCCTGTAAGTGGTACTAAATCCTTGGCTCCAGTGCATGAGAGATTCGAGTATAAAGGAAATGAAGAATGGACTTCACCTGTCGTCGAAGAGCTGGAATTAATTTCCATGAAGAGCAATACTTCTTCACTGGGTAATGACGAAAATACAAGCGCCGCACAGAAAGGTCCACATATACACCTAAGACCTACAGAAATTTACCTAGCGAAGTTATGTACGGGTGCCTTGCCAAATGTTTCTGCTGAAGACCCTTCAACGCCAGCATCCAGTACATTCCCTGTTGAGGAAATTTCACTAGCAGTGTCAAGGAGTACATCCCCTGATGAGGAACCTTTAATAACAGTGTCAAGGAGTACATCCCCTGCTGAGGAACCTTTAATAACAGTGTCAAGGAGTACATCCCCTGCTGAGGAACCTTTAATATCAGTGTCAAGGAGTACATCCCCTGTTGAGGAACCTTTAATATCAGTGTCAAGGAGTACATCCCCTGCTGAGGAACCTTCACTAGCATTGTCAAGGAGTACATCCCCTGCTGAGGAACCTTCACTAGCATTGTCAAGGAGTACATCCCCTGCTGAGGAACCTTCACTAGCATTGTCAAGGAGTACATCCCCTGCTGAGGAACCTTCACTAGCAGTGTCAAGGAGTACATCCCCTGTGAGGAACCTTCACTAGCATTGTCAAGGAGTACATCCCCTGCTGAGGAACCTTCACTAGCATTGTCAAGGATACATCCCCTGCTGAGGAACCTTCACTAGCATTGTCAAGGAGTACATCCCCTGCTGAGGAACCTTCACTAGCATTGTCAAGGAGTACATCCCCTGCTGAGGAACCTTCACTAGCATTGTCAAGGAGTACATCCCCTGCTGAGGAACCTTCACTAGCAGTGTCAAGGAGTACATCCCCTGCTGAAGAACCTTCACTAGCAGTGTCAAGGAGTACATCCCCTGCTGAGGAATCTTCACTAGCAGTGTCAAGGAGTACATCCCCTGCTGAGGAACCTTCACTAGCATTGTCAAGGAGTACATCCCCTGCTGAGGAACCTTCACTAGCAGTGTCAAGGAGTACATCCCCTGCTGAGGAACGTTCACTAGCAGTGTCAAGGAGTACATCCCCTGATGAGGAACCTTCACTAGCAGTGTCAAGGAGTACATCCCCTGCTGAGGAACCTTCACTAGCATTGTCAAGGAGCACATCCCCTGCTGAGGAACCTTCACTAGCAGTGTCAAGGAGTACATCCCCTGCTGAGGAACCTTCACTAGCAGTGTCAAGGAGTACATCCCCTGATGAGGAACCTTCACTAGCAGTGTCAAGGAGTACATCCCCTGCTGAGGAACCTTCACTAGCAGTGTCAAGGAGTACATCCCCTGCTGAGGAACTTCACTAGCAGTGTCAAGGAGTACATCCCTGCTGAGGAACCTTCACTAGCAGTGTCAAGGAGTACATCCCTGCTGAGGAACTTCACTAGCAGTGTCAAGGAGTACATCCCCTGCTGAGGAACCTTCACTAGCAGTGTCAAGGAGTACATCCCCTGATGAGGAACCTTCACTAGCAGTGTCAAGGAGTACATCTCCTGCTGAGGAACCTTTAATAGCAGTGTCAAGGAGTATATCCCCTGCTGAGGAACGTTTACTAGCAGTGTCAAGGAGTACATCCCCTGCTGAGGAACCTTTAATAGCAGTTTTAAGGAGTACATCCTCTGCTGAGGAACGTTCACTAGCAGTGTCAAGAAGTACATCCCCTGCTGAGGAACCTTTAATAGCATTTTTAAGGAGTACATCCCCTGCTGAGGAACGCTCACTAGTAGTGTCAAGGAGTACATCCCCTGCTGAGGAACCTTCACTAGCAGTGTCAAGGAGTACATCCCCTGCTGAGGAACCTTCACTAGCAGTGTCAAGGAGTACATCCCCTGCTGAGGAACCTTCACTAGCAGTGTCAAGGAGTACATCCCCTGCTGAGGAACCTTCACTAGCATTGTCAAGGAGTACATCCCCTGCTGAGGAACCTTCACTAGCAGTGTCAAGGAGTACACCCCCTGCTGAGGAACCTTCACTAGCAGTGTCAAGGAGTACATTGGTGGATGCATCATGCTCACAAAACAACAGGTCCTGTGTGCCAGCAGGTGTTTTGCATGTTACGCCACGTCCTGCGGGAAAGCCTCCTGTCGTTCTCAGTGACGAGTCATTTTGCTGCATTGTCTCTGTGAACGTAAGGACAAAAGTTATGGTTGCTCCAGGTGAAATAACAGGTACACAAGCACATACAAGGTGCTTTGGCAAGCCAAGAGATGAGGCAGCAGGTGCTGTTAAAGAGCTTACCAGTAAAGTTGTTCCGTCGGGTGAGAAGAGGAAGTACAGTACACACCTTGCAGAGGGGGCAGCGACTGATGATGCCCAACAGTGGAAAAAACGTGTCTATGACCCAACAGAAATTCTAAACAATTTACTGGGAAGAATACGTGCAGAATTCCTCCCAGGGACCCCACAGGGCACTGTGTGTCGCAAGAGTGTGGTGACCCGCGCCGTGACAAGAAGATTGGCCCGCCGCTCGCCTAATCATGACGTGCACCATGTGGCTGGAGCGAGGGTACGATTCCTTCAGTGTTCTGTTTTGTGTGCAGCTTTGAGCATCAACACGCCTTTAAAGTCAAATTTTCAGTAATTGTTTGAATTTCTAGTGCCATTATTCCTGTCCCCACCTCCACACACAAACAAACACACACAAAGATGGTTTTAAATCAACACGACTTTGATGTCCCTGTCTGTATTTCAGATGGAGATATTTGGTGCCTTAGAGTTGGGAGACTTCGAGAAGGTGCGGGAGCTGATGCAGGACACCGGCCCCTCTGTCAGGCGCAGGGACACTCACTGCACACTGTTGCACCAGGCGGCAAACCATCGCCAGGTGGACATGGTGCTTTTCTTCCTCAAGTTTATCAGCCCCAACGTGGTGAACAAGGAAGGCTGTACACCGGCACACCTGGCCGCCAGGAAGGGCCATACTCAGATCCTCAGGCTCCTGCTGGCTGACCCTGCAATGGATCCCGACAAGCGGGACAACTCCAGCAACACCTATAAACACGGGGTAAACAGGACGATGATTCATTGTTACGTGATAAGTTTGGGACGATTAACGAATCATGACTTTTTTTTCAGCCATGTCAGCATAATATTCGTAATAACATAGATTTGTGACAACTTCCTGTAGATAGATAATACGGGGGTTTCAGTAAATTTGGTCTCAGATTACGATCTGAAATTCAAATTTAATAAAGGTATTTTGTTTCATACGTATATGCAACTGGTAAAACTTACGTTAATCCTCGAACAACTTAATGTTGCGATGTGATACCAAGCCATAAGAAATATAGCTGAAATATTATTTTTAACAGCTGACACTGCCGTTGATGGAGGCAGTGGTGGAGGACAGCCGCGCCAGGGTCCAGGAACTCCTGCGGTTGGGCGCTGATCCGGACCACGCCGCGGAGTCGCCGTCAGAGGAATCAGCGGCCAGGGACATACAGACCACCACGGCACGGCAACTCTCACACGCACTGCACCGGGACAACATACTGCCCTTGTTTAAAAGAGTGAGTATAGATCGATCATGAATATTTTTTTCTCAAAATCATTCAGTTTCTTTTTGTCACTGTAGGCCCGTGCACGTGTGTACCACAGTACCACGGTGGTCTGTAGGCTACGCTAAGGTCACTCGTACATTATATATATACATAATCTCTATAAGTGACCTTGGGCTACGCAGCGGGTACGTCTTTTGCAAATAATGACCGCATATTTTGTAACAAAAGCCAGCGGTTGGAACACTATACGAATATACAAGTAATCTAATGGAGGGGATCAGTTGAGTATCAGCTACATATTCTTAATTTCAGCCATAATGAATGACATACTTGGTTAAAATATGCAGGACAGTTCATCAGTAATGTCTGATGGAACTTGGCAAACCCAAGTCTAATTAAGGCGGCGGATGCGGGACATAACCATATTGGGCGTAGAGGGAGGGAGACTTACATAGTCTTGTATTCCGCCGCAGTACTGTAGCAGAGGGCGGAGCGAGACCCCTGGGTGAGGAGGGCTTCTTGGTCTTGTCGGGTGAGCTCGAGAGCAGCCTGCGATACCTTACGTTTTATGTGGGATAGGGAGGGAGCGAGAGGAAAGGTGACATATGAGGTAGGAAGCGGGCAAGGGTAGCCTCAGGGTCAGCCCTTTCATTTCCTGCCAGTCCAACGTGGTTTGGAACCCAATGAAGTAATACATTTTTGCCGAGAAACGAAGGAGGTGGCTTCATGGAGAATGGACGATACGAGAAGGGCGTTGTCCTTCATGTTCGCTGCCTGTAAAAGCTTGAGGGATGATAGAGAGTCAGAATGAATTTTGGTGTTCAAGCTCTGAGCAGCGTGACGCACTTTTTTTCTTCACAATTCTCGCTAATAGGCTACTAAAAAAAAAAAAAAAGTGATCGGATCATCCCATAAGTGAGCTTAAAACTTTCCCCTGCTTGACCCGGTTCCAAAACTGTGCCATATGAGGGGATTGCGCCACTGGGGCCGGCACCTATCGCGGACACACAGACACACACACACACACACAGACAGACAGACAGACACACTTTCGCTTATATTATCATAGAAGTAATAATAATTCATAAAAGTATGCGGAGTTAGTGAAACCTGGCAAGGCGTCACCGCAGAGTTTTCACCACTACCTGCTTCCCTGTACCGACTTTCTTTGTTCACCCTCGAGCGAGCGAGCGAGCGAAGGTCGAACTTCAAGTTTAATACTTGACGGTTCTTCGTTTTTCTATCTTGGCTCACGCCCCCCCCCCCCCTTCTAGGTAAATACCCACGCCTCCCTAAGGGGGCGTTTCCCCAGGTTAAGAACCTAGAAGAAGAAAAAAAGACTTCTGGAATAAGAAAAAAGGAAGTAATCTGGAAATAAGGTTAGTCAGGCCCGTAGCCACGGGAGGGCAATCGGGGAGGGGATTTAGCACCCCCAAGAAACACATTATCTCCACAGAAGTTTTTCTACAATGCAGTTATAAATGATTAACAATATTACCAGAATATACAAATAAAGATTAAACAGTAAGATTGTTTCATAGAAACTATCACATGGTAAACCATACACAATCATGCCCATGCTTTTCCTCTGTCTTTCATTGGGCACAAATGCCCCATCTAGGATGGAAATAGCCCCCCAAACTTCAAGTCCTGGCTAGGGAACTGGATGGAAGATTATTTTTATTTGAACCAACATCGGTGGCTTGTTTATTGATATACGATACGATACAGTGCGGTACGATATTGATTATACGATATACGATACAGAGCGTGATATTCAGAAATTCCTGTGAATACAATAATAAAATTTTATCATTTCATCCCACAACAGAATTGTGTTGTGGATGCCTCCGGGAGGACGGAAGATGACGCCGTCGGCGTGGGGCTGCAAAAGCTGCTGCCCTCGCAGGAAAACAAAGACATGGTGAGCTGCACAAATAAGCCTGACTGTAATTGTTGATATCCTAAAACTATGATGAGTGATCACCACTTCCGAAATGTTTCATGGGGAATCACACGAATATATAATTGTGTATATGTTATTTTTAGGGAAAATATCAGCCTTTAACTATAGGTAAATTGAACGTAAAAATGTACTATTGATTTTTCAGCACAAGAAAATCCAGCCGTCCCCCTTGGAGGTGTGCGGGCCTGACGTGTACAGGATGGACTCTGCTCCCCGGGGCTACGTTTGCCTCCTCAGCTACGGCTCCTTCCAAGACCGTCCAGACCTTCATCTGGAGGGCTCCCAGACCGACGCCCACCATTTGGCTAGCGTGTTCAGCAGGATGGGTTACAGTGGTCACGCCCACTTCTCCCTCACGGCCGACCAAACGCGACACCAGCTGGCCAAGGTCCGTGACATGGAGGTGCTGGCACAAGCCGGATGTGCAGTGTTCGTGATTTCCAGCCACGGAGAACCTCGCCGACACTTCCTCACCAGCGACATGCACACCCTCGACGTCCAATGGGTGATGGACTTCTTCAAGGATTCCCAGTGTCCCCACCTGAGGAACAAACCCAAGCTGTTCATCTGGGACTTGTGTCGGGGCCACCAAGAGGGGGAGAGCGGCCGAGGGAAGACCTCCGGGCAGCTGTGTGGCCGAGTGGACGAACCGCTGCGGGACGTTGTGTGCCTCGACTCCAGTAGTGGAGGGTTCACATGGCACGCCTTCTCCGAGGAGGGCACGCCCTTTATCGGGGCGCTGTGCACCACTCTGGCGCGACACAGCCCCACCAAGGAGCTGGCGGAGCTGTACCGGGAGTTTCTGAAGGAGTACGCCACCGCAGCCCCGGACGCCGTGCCGCAGCTCACCAATTACGGCCTCAATAAGAGGTTCTACTTTTAATCCAGTCTTCTGATGAAGCGTTGGCTAAAGATATAAGATGACATTCGTAATGCTACCGTTACATGCATCGACCAAAGCTTTTATATCGTTTAGAAATATCTGCCCAATATCTCTTCTTTCAACAGTCTCTGATGAAGCGCTGCCTAAAGATTCTACTTTAGCTGAAATAACTGAGATAGTCGATGATAAGTCTCACTTATGCCAACAAGCTAGGACAGTGCTAGGGTACACCATTATGTATATATATATATATATATATATATATATATATATATATATATATATATTATATATATATTATATTATATATATATATATATATATATTGTGTATATCCTACTGTATATACACAATATATGTGTGTTGTATTGTGTTTTTTTTTTTTTTTAGTTGTATATTCAGTGTAATTGTTAAGGGTATTACAATTGCTTTTCATGACGTGCTGCAGTGCACAAACGTGTTAGGAAGTTGTTCTGTAATTGACAGAGGCAGACAGATTCTTTTTCCTGTATATCGTGTGCATTGCTTCTTTACACTCCGACTAATTACGCGCCTGTCTTGGCATTCAATTGAAATGTAGCAAGTCTTAGCAACTGCAATGCAATCTGAAAACATTATGCAAACATTATTATTCTATGAGTAACACAGAATTTTCCTTTCGTAAAATGCACATGTAGCGCATCTTGATGTTGCAAAAACAATACATAAGATGGATAAATAAATCTATAATAATATAAGCAAAAGTGTGTGTGTCTGTGTGTGTGTGTGTGTGTGTGTGTGTGTGTGTGTGTCCGCTCCAGATGCCGCCCCCTGTGGCGGAATCCCCTCATATGGCACAGTTTTGGAACCGGCTCGAGCAGGGAAAGGTTTTAAGCACATTTATGAGATGATCCGATCACTTTTTTTTTTTTTTTTTTTTAGCAGCCTATTAGCGAGAATTGTGAAAAAAAATGTGGGTTGCGAGAATTGAGGAAACCTTGATGTAGGGTGATGGGTAATGGGTGAGTGAATGGGTGGGGTGATGGGTAATGGGTGTGGGGTGATGGGTGAGTGAATGGGTGGGGGGTGATGGGTGATGGGTGAGGGAATAGATGGGGGGTGATGGGTAATGGGTGAGTGAATGGGTGTGTGGTGATGGGTAATGGGTGAGTGAATGGGTGGGGGGTGGTGGGTAATGGGTGAGTGAATGGGTTGGGGGTGATGTGAATAGGTTGGCGTTAATACATACATTTCTACATCCATGATTTCAGGAAAGCTAGAAGGGGCTATCTGGAGAGTCTGTGTTTGGTTCGGCCCACCAAACACAGGTGGTGGGGGGCCGAAGGCCCACCAATAGCCCTCCGCAGGAGCTAGCCAAAAAGTCCGCCCGGAGGGCGGCTTTGCGGCTAGTGAATACATAAAAAAGGAAATCAAAAGAAGGAGAAATAGAGAAAAGTTACAAAAGTTCAGCGTCATTATCCTCACAACGTAGCGACAACACAGTAGAAAATTTTGCCAGGCTACGGAACCCCAGCCTACACTTCACAAGCTTCCAACACGCTACACACGACTAACCCTATTCTTCCTCTGTGTTGTACAGTCACTCCACCTAAATCGCGAACACACAGGCCTCGGATCCTCTCCTTCCATTTCCTTTTCGTATTTTCCAATAAATTATCGTTCATATTCTCAAAGTTTGTACAATGCATTCCTCCTCCTTCCCCTGGGATGTTGTTAATCCCACGGGGGCCATCTCTCCCTCCCTCGCCATCTCTCTCTCTCTCTCTCTCTCTCTCTCTCTCTCTCTCTCTCTCTCTCTCTCTCTCTCTCTCTCTCTCTCTCTCTCTTCTCCTCTCTCTCCTCTCTCTCTCTCTCTCTCCTCTCTCTCTGTCACGTCACCTTTTTCTTCCCTCCCATTCCTCTTAAATTTCAGTAACCCTTTCTCCCTTTCTCCTTCCTCTACTCTTTTGTCTCCCTCCCTTCTTCCCTCCCTCTCTCCCTTCCCTTACCTGCTTCTTACAACACCTGTTCCTCCTACCTGGTGGTCCTTCTGTTTCCCTCTCCCTTCCCTCCCTTCATCTTTCCTTTCTGTCTCCTCCTCCATCCATCCTTCTTCCGTCCTCCTTCCGTCCTCACTCCTTCCCTCCCCCCTATCTCTCCCCCTCTGTTAGAGCTGTTAAACTGTATTAGTGTTTGCGGGTTTAAAAAAAAATATATTCATTAACCCAGCAAAAACAAGGCAATATCCCACCACCCTTTACTACTTTACTATGCTATGTTTATGTTGAAAGCGTAGTAAACTAGTCTTTTGAATCGATCGTTATTCTAGAGCGAGAGAGAGAGAGAGAGGAGAAAGGAGGGGGAGGAAAGAGAGAGAGAGAGAGAGAGAAGAGAGGGGGAGAAAAGGGGGAAAAGGGGAATTAGGGAGAGAGAGAGAAAAAGAGAGAAAGGAGAGAGAAGAGAAGGAGAGAGAGAGAGAGAGAGAGAGAGAGAGAAAAAAATTTTCGTATATAAATAAGTGAAACAAATTGATTAAAGAAAGTATATAATCATTTTTAATACGATTCGTGTGGCTGTGTGTGTGTGGTTTTGTGTTGTACTGACGAATACAGTGAAGGGTAAAGGGCTAAGTGATGCACTTTTCCACTACAGCTTATATGGGTCCTGGCCTGATATCTCCACTTAGTTTAAAGGGATGAAATGGATCAGAAAGCCTTGCTTGGGGCCAAGAAGGAAAAATTTTTTGCACCTCGAGAGTCCTTTTAAATGTTTTTATGTAATCCCCGTTTTTCGGAAGAGATAGGAGGGAAATTTCTATCAAAATTTCCCCGGTTATGCCCGAAAGCAATTCAATCTTTTAGTTCTCGAGAAATTTTTTCCCTTTTTCATTCTACTTCTATTTCCCCCTTCCCTTTCACTCCCCTCCCGACTTTCCGGGTACAAAGTAAAATTTCGGGGGCACTTTTTTCGCTTCATCGTAACAAGAGGTTCAAAACTTTTCATCCTCCCCCACCCTCCTATCAGCAAGGAACACTTAGATTTTAATGTCCTTAAAATGTCACCATGGGAAAAAGATCCGGTCATACATGGATGGGTTAGTTCAGTTTTCGCTTAAATTAAAAGTTACCAAATTTCTATAAAAACTTCCATACCCGTCCCCAAAAAGACGCGTTCGAAGGCTTAAACGAAAAAAAAATAAAATTTCCCCCGGTTTTAGAAAAACAATTTAAAATTTTCTATATCAAAAGTAACAGGACTGTATTATAGGCAGCCCTTTATATACACTTGTTTCATTATTTAATTAGTCTTTCAGGGTCTATAAGCTCTTCGGGAGAGGCAAATTCAAGAATCAGAACATTCCCTTTTTCCCGCAAAAACCCAAACCTTTCCCTTTATCCCCCCGAGGGACGCCAGTCGCTCTACACTTCTTTGTGGGCTTCGAGGGGAGTTTTCGCCCTTCCTCCCAAAACCAGGGGCCAACAGGTACGGAATCCCCCAACCAACTCATTACTCTCACTTTTTCTACCTTATATATATTAATGTAACCATAGTGTTTTATTGATACGGACTGGTGGTAGTTTAAGAAAATTTTGTGAGGGAGGTTATGCTCAAAGAGCTGCCCGTTCCAAATTAGGTTTTTTATGGTTTAAGATCTCTAACAGAAAAAATGTTTCAGGTGAATAAATAGGAGATGTTTCAAATAGTTCTTGTTTTTTGCAAAAAACCCCAGGGACTTTTCCCGCGTGTTGGATAATATTTCCCCCACATTTCCCAAAAAAGAGCCTTACCGGGGGTAATTCAAGTTCATCACGATACCAAGATAAATAATTAAATTTACCCAAAACGTGCCCAATACATTTTTAAACCCCAAGAAAAATTTTTCCTGTCAAAAGACAACTTTTTTGTAGTTTTGCGGTGGATTTTTTTTTTTGATTCATAAGATCAATAATTTTTTAAAGTTTTCAAAAAAACCCAGGAAAACCCCCTCAACACATGGGGACTAAAGCGGGGGGATTTATTCCAAAAAATAACCAGAAATCACCTTGGAAAGTAGCAAAAAATAGACAAAAAAAATTCGGGAAAATATTAAAAATTTCATTAGTAGGACACATCAACTTCCCAAATCATTCGAGCCGGGAACTGAAATTAGGTTTCAGAGCTTCGGGGGGGAAAGGGGCAAATTTTTTTTTTTCTCAGATGAGATAAATGTACCCTGTTATGGCCAAAATTTCACATGGCCCACACAGGGCCCCTTTTAGGTTTAGGTAGCAATGATATTGACGATAGCAGGGATCCGGCTCTCGCTTACCCTATCAAGGAAATTACGCGCACAATAGAGAGGAATGTGAGCGGGTAGTGTGCATCTGTTAATAGAACCTGCATTTTCAGAAGGAGAACCACATCTTTTACCCGGGAAAACCCAGTGTTTTTCTATTCCCCCGGGAACAGGGGAAAACGAGCCCCTCCCTGGGGCTTAAAAAGGTTTTTTCCAGCGTCATCATAATTTGTGAAGATCCTATTCCCCGAGATGAAAAGAAGGAGGAGGGAGGACCCGGCAGAAATAAAAAGGGACTTTTAAAATTTAGGGGAAAAGAAATAAGAGCGCGAGAATAAAGGGAAAATTTTGATTATGGTACAGGAAAGCAAAGGCCCCTTTTTCCTCCCCTAAAATCCACGGATGCGTGAAAGAAAAAATCAAAAAACCCTTTTTTCCTTTTACCCCTCAATACCCACGGATGCGTGAAAGGGAAAAAAATCAACAAAACCCTGCCATGCCCCCTAATTATCCACGGATAGCGTAAAAGGGGGACTCATAAACCCCGAGATATTCCAGTATTAGAGTTACATCAACTACAACCCTTTGACGCAACGCCCGACCCAAAATGTTCTTTAAATTAATAGAACAATGGGCCTCAGCGAGCAAACGACCCAAAATTTGAAAAAGGGAGATGTGCTCAGCACCTAAATTTTAATTCACAGCTATCAAACGAACCATAAAGTAGAGACTTGGGCGCACTTAAAATTTTTTGAGACGAGTCCCCCCGAAGTGAGTTTTATAGAGCCTGGCGGGCTTTGGGAGACAATGAGTACGACTGGGGGGAATTCCTCAAGTTTTCACACATCGTTTTTTTTGCCAAAATTTGCGGTGATTGCGCCCAAAACCCCAAAAAAAAAATTCCCGACGTGATAAAAAATAAAGAAAAAACTGGGGTACGGCCCCCCCAGCCCGCGCGCGGGGAAAAAACAAAAGGGATTCCTGATGAAGGAATCCCTTAAAAAATTTCTAGACCGTCTCGACACGAACGCAATGCCGAAGAGGAAAAACCCTCCAAAGGTTAATAATCCCAGCACATAAGAAAAAAAGGAAAAGGCGGACGAAAAAAAAACAAATATTTTCCATACATTTCCCAAACTTCGAGACACAAAGACGAAGGGGGGGAAAGTCTAAAAAACAAATCCAAAACTAAAGCCAGTTTGGCCCAAGTGAAAAGAAAAATCATCCTCCACGCGAGTCCTTCAGGGGGGGGAAAACATTCCCAAAAGTATGCGTTTTTGCAAAAACAAAGATAATTCCGGAGTGCTGGAGAAAACCTCCGCTGGGTCATTGTTTGCTTCGCAAACCCGGTTGCCGGAGGGGGACGAAATGTCCGGGGGGGCGTGCCCAGGCAAATAGTTCAAAAACCCAAGTCAAACCAAAACCCTAAAAAATTTCATGACAGCGGTGACGATATTTCCCCCACTATCCACGTAAATATAAAGGGGAAAGATAGTAGAAGCGATAGTGACACAGGGAGTGGAAAACTTTGATCAAAGAAGTCCCAAACAATCGGAGGGGAAATAAATTACGACGCAATTCTCCCAACGGGAGGAATCAAGACACTCCGTTAAAAATTCTCGGTATAAGGGCCAGAAAGAAATCGGTGACGGACAAAAGTTTAAAAATGGTTTTCCCTTTTATCCAGCTTTTATCTAAACGGCGATGTACTTTTTGGGTGTGAACCTCACAAAACCCCACTTCACCGGGGAGGAAAAGTAGAGAAATGCGCTGGGGTGACACCCCCCATACCGTGAATCACATCCGTGAAAAGAAAAAAAATAAAAGAAACAACTAAACCCGGTGGAATTTGTGAAACACAAAACCCCTTTACGATAAATTTCCCTCCCGTGAAAAAAAACCCCTTTCCACTCAGTTTCAAAAGGTTAAAGTAAATGAGTTTCCCAGGTTCTAACTCCTTTTCACCCCCGGGAAAGGAGCAAAATATTACCCTTTCTTAGTACAAGTGTCAGCAGAAAGTTTTAATTTTCATTTCCCCTTTACGAATAAAACCCAAAAGGAAAAATTTTTGGCAAAGGTACTTATCGGGTATACGACAAAGTGGAATTCCCCACGGAACCCCAAACAATTCTATTATGAACCCCCAAGATTAAAACCGGTAAATGATAACGCACAGCCCCAAAAAACTCGACCCAAAGGTTAAAGAATTTAAACAAGGGACAAAATGGAAACACCCGATGTTGAACAACAAGAATACAAAAAGTAATTCAGAAAATGATCCGTTTCATCCCAGACCAAAACAATTTGGTTCCATAAATGGTCCTCCGGTTTTAAAAAAAGGTGGAGACCCTCAGCCAGTCGAGGGGCCTTGTACGTTTTCCCGGAAAAACCCAAAGGGCAAATTTACATATGCTTTAAGATATGGAAAAAAGAAATATAAAGAAAAATCCCCGGCGGTGGGTTACACCCATGTCTTGTAAATAAACCCCGATGGTAGTAAGAGAATGTGTTTAGACTATGACACATAAAAAAAAATCCGCCACAGCATCTATCCTCTTCCCCGATTGGAAGAATTGGTAGAACAAGCCGCTGGTCAAAGTATTATGTACCTTAGACATGGCGAAGATTTTCCAGATATTTCTCGTACGAAAGCCCCGATCTAAAAACCTTTGCGACCCCCCGGTTTACCCTTTTATCTTTTTCGACGCCTACCTTCGGGCAAAGCTCACCCGCTATATTTTTAGGCGGATGGCTTTTATATTAAAACCCCTCCTCAGAAGGGTGGGGTAAAAAACTACCCGGCAAATTAATTCTATGGGCTCCTACGTTTTTTCTTTTTGGAAGTCTTAACAGCCCCTTTGAAATCCTTTCTAAAAATGGGGGGAAACTTAAAACCCCAGTAAGGTTTCTTTTTGGGCTTAAAAGAACACTTTTCTCGTCATCGGATTCAGCCAAGGAATAAGCCGGACCTAAAAAAAATGGAAGCCGTTTCAAAAAGAAAACTCCCAAAAAGGCAAGGAAATCCCAGTTTCTTGGGATGTGGGGTTCTAAGGAAGCTATTTCCCTTGTTTGCGAAAGTTGCAGCTCCACTTACAAAATTTTAAAAAGAGCCCACGTCACTTTTCCCCGGACGGAGGAGTGTCAACATGCGTTTGAACATTAAATCGTGCCTGATAAATGGCCTGTCCTGGGAAGGGCACAAATTTATGAACTTTTTATTCTTCAACAGAGCGAGTAACCTCACGTGGAGGGGTTCTAAGTCAAGTTCAGTCAAACGGTTCCCAAATTTCCCCCGGGTATTTTTCCCAAAAATAAAATTTTTGCGAAAAACGTACCCGCACCGACAAAGAAGCGTTGGGCCCTAGTTCTCACCGTGAAATTTCCATCATTACTATGGGGCTCCCAAAATTTCAATGTACGGATCACCAAACCCCCTCACCATATTTTAAAAGAAAAACAAATCTCCCCCGGATGCCAGTGGACCCAGAAAGCGTGAATATAATTATGCGAAATACCTGAAAGGCAAAAGATAACTTCGTCGCGGACCTCGTCGCGTCCAGTTGGGATATAACCCCCCGACCCGAGAATACGGTTTGGGGAAAAACCAAAACCCCAAAACTTCTACGTCAAAGGGAAAACCCGGTGGAAAAAAAATGGTGGAATACTGGAGGGGGGTAAAGTCCTACAAAGAAAACCAAAACCCCTTTGGATCAGTTTTACCGTAATAAATGACATACTTTTTTGTTTTGAGAAAAACCGATGGGATCTACAGTAAAAGTCCCCTAATTCCTCGCAGTATGACCGGCCTCGCCTCCAACATGCGCATGAATTATCAGGGGCACTTAGGACAAAAGAAAAACCTAAAAAAGCCGAGGAGGGGTATATATTGGGAAATCTGAAAGTAGATGGTGGATATTCAAAATTGGTAACTTTCAAAGATTCAAAAGGGAAATAGAGGGACAACAACCCTGGGAAGGAAATTTCCCCCATAGATAAACCCCTTTGAGAGGATAGGGTAGACCTCACTGATAGGGACCGGAGAACAAGGTTACCGTTATGGTAGACGGTAGTCGACCATCAGAGGTTTGTTAGGTTCTTCCCCTTAAATCAAAAAAACACTACACCATCATAAGACCATGGGCAGTACCTTGGGGGGGACTAGGGAACCCGCAACATGTCCGGACAAAGGAGGAGAGTTCACCAGCTGAGAGTTCCCGCAGTTCTGCACCGACACCAAATCACTTTGCTATACACCCCCTACCCCCTCAAGGAAACCGGTGACCCAGAGGAGCACAGGACCCTGAATCAGTCTTTGACCCTGTGCCAAGGGCACCTCTTCGGGCCCACATTTTTTGCAGCCTTTCAAAACACTATGAATCAAGCGGGACACACCTCCATGGACAACAACTCTACTTGCTTTTTTCTCCGCCCTGCCCCCCCGGCTCGTTGGGGCAGCTTTTCCCCGTCGAGGGAGAACAAAACGAATGGACGTGGCCACGCCCCAAACCCCGAGAGCATCAGAAAAGTCGCGCGGTCAGGGGCCGGCCAAACCAAAAAACGAAAAAAACAAAGGGGGGAGGTAGGAGCACTGTAGGGTCAGAAAAGAGACCCCAATACCAGGCACATGCCGTAAACTAAATGTGAAATGGGATGGGGTCTATAGAGTAGTGGGGGGTACGTTTTGGGGGGTAGGTATATGTGTTAGAAAGTTTTCACGGAAAAAAACAAGGCAAAAAGCCCCGAAAAGTGAAGCCCTATCAGGGAGTGAAAGGTGGTTATAAACCGGTGGGGAGGGTCCTACAACCCATCCGGGGGACAAAACTAGCCCTCGTGTAGGGACCCCTAGGAAGGCCATCGAGAAGAGGAATGTTATTTTTGGTTAAAAGTGTTGAAATGAAAACGGGTTTTCCCGAGGTGAGGGGTCAGACTAGAGAAAAAAATTGGGAGGAGATTTTAAATTTTTAAATTTGGAGTGTCTAATTTTCACGGGTCAGCCTGGTTCAGTGGGGGGGAGTATTTTAATTTGAAATAGTAGTATCCCCTCACTTCACATCGACCAGCTTTAGGGGTGGCGGAAAATTTTAGGGGCTCGAAAAGGGTTCGTTATCTAACCAGAGGGTAGCCGGTGGCCCCCCTGGGACGAACCCCTTCCGCGAAAAAGCCGGGACGATCAGGATTTTTACAACCACGTTTCTACCCAGGGCAGGGTGATTGGGAATTCCCTTTTATTTAAATTCGTTAATCTAAACACAAAAGGACACCGTTTTTAAAGAAAAAAGAATTTCCATTAAATTCACTTAATTCGTCCCATACCCATTTCCCTTGACGCAGCTTAGAAAGGAAACAAAAGATCCTGAGTTTAATTGATATTGAAAAATTTAATTTCCCGGGAAAGACGTGGTAAGCCCCCTTTTTCGGGAAAAGAAGGATGGGAATCATCATACTTTCGGGTTTGCCGTAAGCAAATTTAATCTTTAGTTTTTCCCAGAAACTTCTTCCTTCTTTCACCATTCTTTCCCCCCCTTCCTTTCACTCCCCCCCCCCACATTCCCGGGTACGGTCAAATTCGTGGGGCACTTTTCGCGATCACGTAACTAAAAGTTCAAAACTTTTAAACCTCCCCTCACCCCCCTATCAGATCAAGGAACCCTAGATTTTTAAGTCCTTCAAAAAAGTCAATAGTGAAAGATCACGGTCATACATGGAGGGTTAGTTTGTTTTTCGCTAAATAAAATTACCAAAATTTTTATACAAAATTCCACCCACGTCCCCCCAAAAGACGCATTCGAAGGCTGAACGAAAGAAAAAAAAACTTTCCTCGGATTTAAAAAAACATTTTAAATTCTTCTAAAAAGTAACAGGACTGTTTATAGCAGCCTTCATGGGACACTTTTTTTAATTATTTTAATTAGTATTTTAGGGTCAAAAGCTTCAGAGAGGCCAAATTCATAGAATCGAAAAAATTCCCCTTTTCCCGCTAAACCCAACCTTTGCCTTAGACCCCGAGGGGGCCAGGTCTCTCCACTTTTACATGGTAAGTCCTCAGTAAATCGCTCCTTTTCCCCCCCCCCCCCCCCTTTTTATGATATATCTATCTATATGCTCAATTTAGGTATGTTTTCAGTTTTACAACGCATAGGAGGCCTTGCCCCCTCCCTTAGAAGTGTTTTTTAACGTGAGTCGTCTCTCCACTTCACTATAGACTCAGGCGGACATCTCTCGGGCCAAAAAAACCCGTCACATTTTTTTTGTGAAGGAAACAAATTCTTACTCTTTTATTTTCCCCCCTTATATTTTCCAGTAATTATAAGTATAGCGGTATTACCAAGTGAAGGATAATTTATTAGTAGGGTTCAGGAGGGAGGTTATGCTCAAAGAGTTACTTCATCAAAAGGAAGATTTTGTATAGGTTTTTAAAGGTTTTTTCTTTTTACCTGAGCCAACGGCCCTATTTTGAAGTGAATGCTCCGGCGGGGGAGTAATTTTTATTATGATTTTTCCCTTAGGGCAATTCTCAGGTATCAGAAAATGCATGATGGAATTGAGAACGGTAGCTTAGTGCCGGATGACGCCATCTTTTAAACCACCCCCGCTCGAAAATGCCCATTTGGGGGGGTACATTGTTGCACGGTATCTGGCCCTTCTAAAATGGGCTATCGATTGTGCGGGGGAAACATTTAAATTATACGTCCAAGGGTGTCCCGTCAAAATAAAAAAAAATTTTAAACCTTTTTGTTATAATTAATTATTAAAAAAACCCCAATTATCGAAAAAAATCATATTTTTTAAAAATATTTTATTATTAGACTTGTATTTTTTTTAAGTGAAACAAAAAGGGTATAAATTTTCCCAAATTTAAATGCATTTTGCACACCGTTTATCTGTCTAAAAAAATAACTCAAAAAGTACAACATATCATCCACCAGGGTTTAACAACAAAATATGTAAAGAGGCATAAAATGATTTTAGGCCGCCGGGGCTTATCTATTCTGCGAAAACCCGAAAAGTTAGGAAGCCCTAGGGAGAGGATTTTAACACCATACGATATCTAATGCAGGGGGAAATTGTTAAAAGGAAATCTCACTTTGGGGTCCCATTTTGGTTTTTAAAAATGGCCCCCAAATTTAAAATTTTATTCATTACTAGATTTTTGGAAAAGACGTAGGAGCTGATTTTAACACCATACGAGGTATATTCCAAAAAGCAGGGGGAGGTAATTGAAAAATGTCATGTTTTAGTCAAAACACCGGTATGATTTTCCCAAATTATACATTTTGCAAAACCCTTTTTATCTGTCTAAAAAGTTTTTCGGAAATTTTTGGGCCTGCTTATAATAAAAAAAACCCCAACAATGCTAAAACAATAACAGTGCAAAACAAATTTAACATAAGAGTCGCCATCGAGTCTTGGTCCTGACCCCAACGATAGAATCACCTGCACCATGTTGGGATCCCTGCAGCTTACACAAAAACATTTGAAACTTCAACCCAAATTCAGGGGGGCAGGAGAAATCAAAACGGTCGAACACGTCCTTCTGCATGTGCATGAGATGAGATTAAAGACACTCGGGGTGGTAACCCGCCACCCCATCGGATTTTGAGCGAACCGCCATCATCGATTCCCCGCCATGCCCTGCTGATGGGCTGGGACGTCGGGGGCGGGTTTTTTAAAGGGCTGCCCCCGCCAGATAGCCGCCTGATATTTGGGCCCCCTAAGCGTACCGAAATCAAGGAGTCTTCACAAGGGGGGAAATTTTGCCCAGATTGGGATCGGCCCTTTTTTGACAGAACTTTTGATAACGGAGTGAAATTGCACCGACGATCTTCGTGTTTTCCCGGGGTTCAGCTGACACGTGAAGGGCCCGAAAGCTATTGAAAGTCGGTTGGGACATTCCCCCAGATCCCCGATCTTTTAATGCTTGAAGATACAGATCATTTTGCTTGGGACAAGCTTCAAAGCCCTTTTTCTTTCCCTTTGGGTGCCAGAGCACTAAAATGTCCCCCCCGCTCCATGCATTTAAACCCCCGGCAAGCACTGCAAACCCCCAGGGCCCCAAAACCGCAGCCAACTTTGTTTTAAAATCAGCAGAAACCCTCGTAGTCAGCTCTTCATCAGACGAAGGAAAAAAAGGTTGGTTTAGAATGATTTTTGTTGGAAAAATTGGCTGCGGGAAATTGGGGGCTGGAGTTTGCAGGCATTGCCAGGGCTTCATGCATGGGCGGGTTTTGACCCCTGTTTTTTCTCTGGCTAAACCAAGGGAAAAAATAAAGGCTTTTAAGCTTGTTTCAAACGAAAAGATCTGTATTTTCAAGCATTTACAGATCTGGGAAACTTCGTTTGGAAAGTACCAAAAACATCTCAATAGCATTCAGGGCCCTTTAGTGCAAACTGTAAGCCAGGAAAAAACGAAAAATTTTTTGCGGTCTAATTCACTCCGTTATTACATGTTCTGTGCAAAGAAGGGCCAGATCGAAACTGGACAATTGCCGCCTTGGAAGAAATCCCCTTTACGCAGCTACGCTTTTTGGGCCAACTATCAGGCGGCTTCTGGCGACGCAGCCTTGAAAAAAGCCCGACGTCCCCCGCACCATCAGCAAAGGGCATGGCTGGGAACTCGTGATGGCGGGTTTGCTCAAAAACCGAAGGATGGCGGGGTTCCCGCTCCAGATTCGTTTTTTGAATTCATTCAGGGACATGCAAAAGGACTTGGGCGACCAGAATTGTCCTGCATACGAAGGGGGTTTAAGGCACTGTTGGTGTAAGCTGGGAGGGTGCTCCAACATGGGGGGAGGATGATGCTATCGTGGTCCCCGGGTGCCAAAAACTCCCGAAAGGGGGACCCGATGATTAACTTTGTGGCCCCTGTAATTGTATAGGATATGTTGTTTCTATTATAATGCGGGCCAAAAATTTCCCCGAAAATCTTTATGAAGATAAACGGTTTAGCAAAATGTATAATTTTGGGAAAATCTACCGGTGTTATTTTACAAAACATGAAAAATTCCCAAAGATCCTCCGGGGGGCTTATTAGGAAAAACATGTATGGTGTTTAAATTTGCTTTTACGTCTTTTCCCAAAATTATAATGAATAATTAAATAATTGGCGGCCCTTTTGAAAACCAAGGGAAAGGCCACCAAAGTGCAGATTTTCCCATGTAAAAAATTCCGCCCGGCCTTTTTGGTTCTATGGTGTTAAAAACCTCCCCCGTACGACATTTCCCAACTTGCGTTTTTCGTCAGAATGATAATGGGCCCGGCGGCCTAGCCCTTTATGCCTTTAAATATATTTTTTGTAAATTTGTGGGGGGATGATATGTTGTACTTGTTGAGTTATTTTTTTAGGGCGATAAAAGGTGTACCCAAAAAGATAATTTTGGGAAAAAAATACCATGTTGTTTCACTAAAAAAAATAAAATCTAATAATAAAATATTGAAAAATATATGATTTTTTTTTGATAATTGATTTTTATAATAATTAATCTTTAACAAAAAGCTTCATATTTTTTTTTTTATTTTTGCGGTACACTTGGACGTTTTTTTAGTCGTCCACCGCAATCGATAGCTAGGTAAGAAATCCAGTACACGTGCAACAAGTACCCCCCCCAAAAAGGGGAAATTTTTGAGCTGGGTGGTTTTAAAGATGGCGTCCCCCGGGGGACAAGTACCGTTCTCAGAGTTCCCCTAAAACCCCTTTTCCCGACACTTGAGCCGGTCAATGGAAAATCATATGGAATTACTCCCCCCCCCGGAGCATTACTTTTTGGGCCCGGCTCAAAGGGCTACTAGATCAGTGTCAGGTGTGTCTACTGTAGGGAGGATATATGGAAAAACTATGATTACTCCGCGCTCCTTTACTTTTCCCAAAATAGGGTAAAACCCCGTCTTTCCCGAGGGGCCGAGAACCTTTTAAAAAACAAATAAAAGCCCGACCCACAGCCCACTCATAGGGGCAGGCATACGGTTTTTTGACTCGTCGGGGGGCCACGTGTGCCGCCCAAACCCAAAATTTTTCCCAAAAATTACTGGTCCCGCTGAAGGGAAAATATTTATCTTCTGTCTCAAGTTTGGGAATTATTCCTCATCCCCTGCAGCACTCTACTTTAAAAACCAAAAAATCGGGAAGAATACCCAGAGACCTTAAAAAAAAATCGTCTCCGAGCCTTAAAGGTCGTGCCACTAGCTACCACAACGACGCTACCAAAAACCCACGGGTAACCCCAAAACACCCACCCCCACTCGCTAAACTCATGTTCCGGTTTTTCCGCCCTGCCTCCGCTCCAAAAATTAAGTTTGTTTCCCCCCTTCCCGGTACAAATGATTTAAAAAAATTTTCTAAAAATTTTGCTCCCTGCCCAAATGATTTACAATTTTTTTGATAATTTACTTCATGCCCAATGATTTTCAAACGTTTTTAATATTGGTTTTTTCCCCCCGAAAAGATTTTTTAAACGTTTTTAGATAATTTGCGCCCTGCCCGAATGATTTGTAAACGTTTTTAGATATTTTGCTTCCTGCCCGAATGATTTACAAACGTTTTTAGATATTTTACTTCCTGCCCGAATAATTTACAAACGTTTTTAGATAATTTGCTCCCTACCCGAATGATATACAAACGTTTTTAGATCATTTGCTCCCTGCCCGAATGATTTACAAACGTTTTTAGATAATTTGCTCCCTACCGAATGATTTACAAACGTTTTTAAATAATTTGCTCCCTGCCCGAATAATTTACAAACGTTTTTAGATAATTTGCTCCCTGCCCGAATGATTTACAAACGTTTTTAGATAATTTGCTCCCTACCCGAATGATTTACAAACGTTTTTAAATAATTTGCTCCCTGCCTGAATGATTTACAAACGTTTTTAGATGTTTTGCTCCCTGCCCGAATGATTTACAAACGTTTTTAGATAATTTGCTCCCTTCCCGAATGATTTACAAACGTTTTTAGATAATTTGCTCCCTGCCCGAATGATTTACAAACGTTTTTAGATAATTTGCTCCCTGCCCGAATGATTTATAAACGTTTTTAGATAATTTGCTCCCTGCCTGAATGATTTACAAACGTTTTTAGATGTTTTGCTCCCTGCCTGAATGATTTACAAACGTTTTTAGATATTTTGCTCCATGCCCGAATGATTTACAAACGTTTTTAGATAATTTGCTCCCTGCCCGAATGATTTACAAACGTTTTTAGATAAAACGTTTTTGTGGCACTGCCACAAATTCTCATAAGTAATATTCCAGTACAACCTACGTACTGACACGCGCTGACACACCTGGAATATCCGTGTGGCGGTATTTCAGGCGCTTGTAATACATTTCGGTGGAGGGGATGGGCGTCGCGTTGAAATCAGACTGGATGAGGATTTCAGGACGACTGGAAACAAATCATCAAGCGCTGGAAACAAGTAGATGAACTGAATCATAAGAAAGCGCTCCAGAAAGTGAAGGAATAATAATGAGTCGAAGTGTGACAAAATTTGACGAATGCCAGCACGTGCGGGGCGGAGGCAGCGCTTCATGGCAGGTGACAGCGACGCGACATCCTGCTTGCTGGGTGACTTTTTCTCCTAAACACAGCATCCTTCCACCTGTCAGCAACATATTGTACCTGCTGCCACAACAACAGCAACAACAACAACCTCCCCCAAACATTAAGCTATTCAGGGCTTGAGGATAACTATTCACGGAAAACACAGACTTGTTTAGGAATCAGGTTACTTTTAGATCAAGCTAGAATAATTTTATTTTATGCCGCTCTTCATTGCCATTATCGGTCACGTCTCGCAGAGTAGGTCACGCTGCATGGTATTTTGGAAGCATCTGAATTAAGGTCGTATCCTCAACATCACCATGCACATGCAGCTTCCGACAATGTTCATGGCTCCGACCAAGGCTGCCCCCACGGGTGCTGACAGATTGGTGACAAGGGTGCAGTCCCTCACAATTTTTTTTATTGTTTGTGGCAATTAAGATAAGATAAGATTTTCATCCTATCTAGACACTTTGCAAGTACCAACTACAAGGTTATTGACTATACAAAGCGCCGCCACGTCAGCACGAACTAGGCGGACTCGAACCGCTGACCGAATGCACAGGGACGCTGCACATTGGGAACTCACGTCTCTACCAACCTTGCCACACTGACGGGCTAATTGTGGCAATTAAGGCGCAGAGGATGTGTCAAGGCGCGGGATGCACACACACACACACAGTCACAGTCACACACACACACACACATCATCATCATCACATGCACACACATACACATCATCATCATCACTTGCATCACACACATACACACACACACACACACACATATACACACACACACACACACGCATCACACACACACACACACACCATCCGAGAGTCTAGAGGAAGTCCCAACATCGTTATGCAGACAGAGCAGCAACATAACTCAAAGGAAAACAATCTATACAGCAGATAATTACTAGACAATCAAGAAACCAACGGGAAAACATAATCAAGGAACCAACGGGAAAACATAATCAAGGAACCAACGGGAAAACATAATCAAGGAACCAACGGGAAAACATCTATAGGTATACTCATGCGATATTTCAAACACCACCCTAGCTGATTATTAGTATCCAGAGTTAGAGAGGAGCAAACACTTATAAATTTAACATACTTGATCAGAATGAGAAAAAGCTGAAGATCATCGAAGCACTGAGTTAGTATCCCGAGCATGGAACAGCGGGAGATCATTCCCACTTTTGTTCAACCATTCACTTATGTTCAACCATTCACCCATTACCTTGCCAGCCTATTGCCACATGGGTGTTGGTGATGGGGGAAGGGGATGGGTGTTGGTGGTGGGGAAACGGGGATGGGTGTTGGTGGTGGGGAAACGGGGATGGGTGTTGGTGGTGGGGAAACGGGGATGGGTGTTGGTGGTGGGGAAACGGGGATGGGTGTTGGTGGTGGGGAAACGGGGATGGGTGTTGGTGGTGGGGAAACGGGGATGGGTGTTGGTGGTGGGGAAACGGGGATGGGTGTTGGTGGTGGGGAAACGGGGATGGGTGTTGGTGGTGGGGAAACGGGGATGGGTATTGGTTTGTCATGGTAAGTCAGCCCACGCCATGTCCATCTCAAGCCGCCACCCATTATAGTACTACCCTCCCCCATAACCCATAACCTACTTGACTTGGACCCTTGGACTAACAGGGCGACCAACTGGAACAAACTGCAAGGAGGATTATAATGCGCAACAGGAGGTGAGGTGAATGCAAGGTTATAGGAATGTCTGATAAACCTGTTGTGTTGTCCTCCACCCAGCGAACACTGACCTGACGCACGTATTGTAGCATTTTCTTATTTGTTGTTTCGTTATCTAAATATCTGAGTCTTATTATTTTGTTATTTAGTTATTTGTGTTTAGGTATATTGTAATTTGAGTTTTGTGTTTTTGTTGCTTTGTTTATTGTGTTTTGTTGTTTGAGTTTTGTGTTTTGTTTTGTTATTTTGATATTAAAGTATTGTTATTTTGTTATTTGTTTTATTATTTTGTAAAAAAAATATATTTTGTACATAATTTTATAGTTTGTTCATATTTTTACTAATTATTTACTTCTACTGATATTTTGTAATAATATTTCGGGGAATTTTTAGGAATGTTAAGGTGGTGCAACTGTTGTATGAAAGTGTTGTAATGATACTAACTCGACGCCCAGCCCGTGGTGAGTCAGACCACACCTGAGGACAAAGAAAATAAGTCAGAGCCAGTGAGTCATAAGTCAGCCAAAGAAATTAAATCAGAGCTAGTGAGTCATAAGTCAGCCAAAGAAAATTAGTCACAGTCAGTAAGTCATAAAAGTCAGCCAAAGAAAATTAGTCAGAGCCAGTGAGTCATAAGTCAGCCATAAGTCAGCCAAAGAAAATAAGTCAGAGCCAGTGAGTCATAAGTCAGCCAAAGAAAATATGTCAGAGCCAGTGAGTCATAAGTCAGCCATAAGTCAGCCAAAGAAAATAAGTCAGAGCCAGTGAGTCATAAGCAAAGATCGGGAAAATATGTGAAGTACATAACAAATAATTTTTCACATAAAACAGTGTTTTTTGCAAAAAAAAACCTAAATTATGATTTCTGCTAGAGATGTACCTAAAATGGCCAAAATACATTTTTTTTTATCCAATCTCTGCAAGTGATAATTTCATGTCCTGTCTGTCCACTGATGGGTCAGACTGACAGCGGTATTTCAGTCTTCTGATTTATGTCTAATTATTAGAAATGAGTTAAAAGTTAACAGATTTTGGTTAACGGAATGGGGCCAGCAGACATAGCAAATCTGAAATTCGCCCCAGCTGACAGTGTGGATGTAGAGAGGAGCTTCTCAGTCTATAAAAAATGTGTTGACTGACAGAAGACAGCGTCTTACAGAAGAAAATCTGAACAAAATCATGGTTACAAATTGCTTTTACAATCGTTCAGCAGTCTGAGCTATCTATATTTTATAGTACTATGTGTTGTATACAGGTCTGTAGCCAGAATTTCATTTCGGGGGGAATCGTTAGCTAATTCAAGCTAAAACAAGTGGACAAGGGTACTACTAAGCAAGTCATATGTATAAAATATTGCTCATATTCATTAAAAATCGTTTAATGGTACCCAAATTACAATGGGAATTACGTTTTGTGCCTCAAAGGGTTAACATGAAGCTCGCTCGCGAGGGTGAGTGAAGAAAGTCGGTACAGAGAAGCAGGTACGGGTGTAAAGTCTGCGGTGTTGCTTTGCCACATTTCACTAACTTTGTAGAATTTATTGCACTATTATTATTTGTTACTAATTCTAATTATTATTGTTATTATTATCACTATTATTATTATCATTATTATTATTATCGTTATCATCATTATTGTCTAGCTATACGAATGTTGACACAGAATTGCTCATCTCATCAACTTGCCTATTTTAACCGTAATTAATTATAATATGCCACTAAGACGCCTTAGTCAGCGAAGGACGAGCGAGCCCGTAGAAACTCCGGAGTTTGACCTGTGTAACATTGCTAGGTGTGTGGTCTCAAACCACACACCAAATTTCAACTTAGTCGGTACAGCCGTTTCTCAGCTATAGCAAGATAACGTTGTCTGACACCCCTCACGCGGCACGCGCCATGCGCCATGCTGACCCCTCACGTGAGACAAAACATGTCAAGCACAAATAGGGATTGAATGGGGCTACCAGATGGCGAAGACCGCTTGTCAATCAGAAGCGGGATTCCAAAGATATAAGCTCCTGAAAAGCGTGATGGTCGGTCGGTCGGGTCGGCCGCTTATAAGTGAGAAAAATCCCGTATCCAGTAAGGACTCGCGAGCGCTTCGCGCTCGCTCGTAATCATTCTACAGCGGTGTTACTCTTGGTGTCCTTGCTGTTGTTATATGCAGGCCTCTCCTATGCGTTTCTCTACCTATCAATACCCTTATCCCTGGCCTGTCTCTCTTGCTTATGGTAGAGTTGGTTGAATCATTTCGCTTATATAGACTGTAGCATTTAAACGTATTCTATTTAATCATCTTTGTACAGCTTCACGAGAAGATTATCAAAATTTGTTTGCTGACCATTTTCTTTTTAGAGCATGTTTTTATTTCTATGTGGAGAGCCTCTTTTTTTATTGCTATAATCTCATAATTTTTGTCTTTAGTCCCTGGCTTGTGTATATACTCCTTCAAAAGAAAGTATATAATTTGGTTCCACAGTTTTGCAAGCCTTTGCCTGATGCTTTTTTTCTTCTATTCTGTTCCTTTTGTAGGTGTTTTTCTCTCTCATTTAAATGACAGTGAAACGCCTCTAGGCGTCTAGACGCCTCTAGACGTCGTTTATTAGACGTCCAACTCAACAGGAACTAAGTGATTCACGGAGAGATGCCACCGAGCGCCTAACTTCTGATCTTTCTATAATTTCTGATTGGGGCAAAGCAAACCTTGTTTTGTTCAATGCCTCAAAAACCCAATTTCTTCACCTATCTACTCGACAAAAACTACCAGATAACTATCCCCTCTTCTTCAATGACACTCAACTGTCTCCTTCTTCTACAATGAACATTCTAGGACTATCCTTTACTAAAAATCTGAACTGGAAATCTCACATCTCATCTCTTGCTAAAACAGCTTCTAAGAAGTTAGGTGTCCTGTGGCGTCTGCGTCCTTTTTTTCTCCCTCCCAATTGCTTGCTCTCTACAGGGGCCTTATCCGCCCATGTATGGAGTATGTCTCACATGTTTGGGGAGGATCCACTCATACAGCTCTCCTAAACAGGGTTGAGTCAAAAGCTTTTCGTCTCATCAACTCCTCTCCTCTGACTGATTGTCTTCAATCTTTAAATCACCGCCGCAATGTTGCTTCTCTTGCTCTCTTCTACCGTTATTTTCATGCTCACTGCTCTTCTGAACTTGCTAACTGCATGCCTCCCCCTCTCCCGCGGCCTCGCAGCACAAGACTTTCTACTCATTCTCATCCCTATTCTGTCCATCTTCCTAATGCAAGAGATAATCAGTATCTTTACTCTTTCATCCCTTTCACTGGTAAACTCTGGAACTCTCTTCCTGTTTCTATTTTTCCACTTTCCTATGACTTAAATCTTTTTAAAAGAAGAGTAACAAGACACCTCCCGAACTAAATTTGGCTCACCCCTCTTTTTTATTTTTATACTCCTAAAACGATCGCGGATGGAAGGCAGCGAATGGAGGGTGGTGTGTGGGTGGAGGGGCGAGAGAAGGAGCACTGTGTGAGAGAAGGCGGGGTGTGTGTGACAGTGTGGGTCGCAAAAGGTGGAGGAGTATATTCTGTATTTCTGTATTTCAGTGTTCTTTTTATTCTTGTACACCCCCCCCCTCCACTTCTATGTAATATTCCCCCCCCTCCTTTTCTTTAATAAACTTAATAAACTTGTAAACTTGTAGGAGTGTAGATCGAGCCAAGGAAGATATAAGTCTCTATTACTCTATTAAAAGATATAATACTAGTAATAAGGTCTATGGGAGTGACGCTACCTCTCTTATATGTTCCTTGAGGCGAGCAGCATGTGGAGGGGCGGCGACTGCGTTATGCACTCGTCTAAACTCTTGAGATGAGGAGGCGGTGTCGGCCAGCTGGTGCTCCTGCCTCCTCCTCTCACTGTTGCTAACTTGTGCCTCAGCCTTGGTCCATTCTTAAGAAATAACAAAAATAAAATAAATACCAAGGAAATAAAAATACCAACGATATACAAAAACGCTATAAGCCGACAGTATCCTTATGTGTAAAATATTTCTAGATCTGGAGGGTATTCCCTCCCTTATACAGTCATGATATAAACTACTGCGTATCATCTTCAGTGGTACATACAAATCAGTAGTGATGCTATCATTCGTAATATTTGGCGGTTGGCGACATTATTGCAGCTGGCGACTAAATTAAGTGTTATCTACGGTAGCTGTAGGTAAAAACCTATCAAACCTATCAACACTGATCTATCAACACCTATATATCATATAATGAATGTAATATTTTACATCGCAGAGAAGTGTTCATAAACTACAAATAATAAGAATAAAAATTATGATTTAAAAAAAGTTCTTGTTTTTGTTGTCCCAGGGTTTTTTTTTCCTAGGGGGGTTTGTCCGCAGGTTTTTTTTTCCTAGGGGGGTTTAGTCCTAAGGTTTTTTTCCTAGGGGGGTTTTGTCCGCAGGTTTTTTTTTCCTAGGGGGGTTTTGTCCTAAGGTTTTTTTCCTAGGGGGGTTTTGTCCTACACTCGACCCGCACTGGTATACTTGCTCCTTGTATCTACATATGAGTGCCTTACAGACGGTAACCGGACGTTTATTCATTGGATCAGAGCTTGGCTAAGTAATAGGCAACAAAGGGTTACAATTAATGGTTCTAAATCTGAATGGGGACTGGTGACAAGTGGAGTTCCACAAGGGTCTGTTTTGGGTCCATTACTATTTTTGATTTACATCAACGACTTGGATAGTGGGATTAGCAGTGATATCAGCAAGTTTGCTGATGATACTAAGGTAGGTAGGATTATTGGATCACAGTCTGATGTAAACATATTGCAGGGAGACTTAGATAAACTTAACGAGTGGGCAGTCAGATGGCAGATGGAATTTAATATTGATAAGTGCAGCGTTATGAATGTTGGTAGAAAAAACCCTGGTAATAGATACACCATAAGTAATGTATCGCTGAAAAGATCAGAAGGTGAAAAAGATCTTAGAGTGAGGGTGAGCCCAGACCTCCGACCTAGAAAACAATGTATTGAGGCCAGAAATAGAGCTAATAGAGTATTAGGATTCATTACCAGAAGTGTTAAAAGTAGAAGTGCGGAAGTTATTCTAAAGCTTTATCTGGCTCTAGTCAGGCCTCACCTATAGACTATGCGGTTCAGTTTTGGTCTCCATATTACAGGATGGATAATTTGGATATAGCCTTGTTAGAAACAGTGCAGAGAAGGATGACCAAAATGATCCAAGGAATGCGTAACTTTAGTTATGAGAAGAGATTGAAGTTATTAAAATTACACTCACTCGAGAGACGCAGAGTAAGAGGCGATCTGATAGAAGTTTTTAAGTGGATAAAGGGATTTAATAAAGGAGAGATAGGAAAAGTTCTTACGGCTTTTAACCAGGGTAGAACAAGAAGTAACGGATTCAAGCTGGAAAAGCGTAGATTTAGAAAGGAAATAGGGAAAAACTGGTTCACAAATAAGGTGGTGAATGAATGGAATGGTCTCAGTAGACAGGTAGTTAGTGCGGAGTCATTAGGGAGCTTTAAAGAGGGGCTGGATAGGTTCATGGATGGGGATGAAAGGTGGATATAGGTAGACAGGTAGTGTTAGGTGACAGGAACTACCACGTGTAGGCCTCGCGGCCTCTTGTAACTTCCTTATTTTCTTATGTTCTTATGTTCTTATGTATTTCCTGCCTATACAAAAAAAAAAAAAAAAATTTACATGAGGCAGTGATTCTTGTTGCAATCTTACCAAGGATATAATAATAGACGCTATGTGTAATGGCTAGACTTAATTTTAGCCATTCAAGCGCTCGTATCCCATAGAGCACTCATAGCTCCAGGCTTTTGTTCCTGCTGGGAGATCCCAGTTAATGTTTTTCTGGTAAACAAAGTATGTGGGAAGGGGTTTTAGGCCCAATTGATTCCCTCCCAACGAGTAACCGGGTACGTTACCTGAAAACGCCCGATGTAAATTGCATGTGGTGGATGATAGGAAATCAGGCATGCATGATAGACAGGAGACGTAGAAGAAACTCCGTTAGTTTGGGGCTAGTGGCAACTTGCCACCAGCCGCCATCTTGTGGTGGACCGGCCGCGCGAGGTCGCGACCTCATTCCTCCCCTACAGGTTGTACCGAGGACAACGAGTTGCCGGCAGTGCATCCCATAGGACCCGTCGCGGCCTCTTCTACTTCCCCGCCTGCCCAGACCCCGTGCTGTTGAGGACGTAGGTGGCGAACGCGGCGAAAGGACGAAGAGGAGGGCGCAGGACGAGGTAGGGATAGCCGGCAGGAGGTGAAAGGACGAGGAGGAACGTACACCTTGCAGAAAGGTCATTCCCACGTGGTCACATAAGCGTGAGATTAACCTATTCATAGTTAACCCCGTTCTTTATTCCCCAGCCAGATACCGTAGGCGATAGCTCTTCGTAGGTAGCTAGGGAAGAGGACTGAATGAGTGGTGGCGTGCTATTTTGTGTATCGTGTATTTTACTGTAAATAAATTAGTTAAGGAACTGTACATGCGTTTGATATTTGCCCTACGTTGGTTCTGGACTGTTAGCTTAAGTGAGGTAATCTCCTGGTCCATTACACTATGAGACGACAGTATCCGACAGACGACAGTTATGTACAAAATAAGAATGGAGGGTATTTCTTGCCTTTACATAAAAAAAACCATATATTATTTCTTATATGAAAAAAACCGGATTAAAATTGAATACAACTAGTAATGAAATAAGTAAATAATCACTTGAGTATGATGGTAGGTCATTAAGTACGAAGTGCAAATTAATTATGCAAATTGATTATGATACATGCGACTCACCAACGACCTCCTCCCTGCGTGGGCTGCTACGTTCAGTCTCAAAGCCGAGGCCAATAGATTAAGCTCCCTTCACACATTCCATAATCGAACCACGATAGCGCCACCAATTGTATTATTGACGCTATCGTGAAATTTGACCACGATAAACGCCGACCACGATAGCCTCACAACAATGTCACGCTGCCTGTACATATGTGTCATGATGGTCGTAAGATGGTCACGATGGAGTCATGATAGCTGTAAGACTACGTCACGAATGGAAAATCAACGGTCATTTTGTCGTCACGATACAGCTACGATAACCACGACAGTGCCATGACGTGCCATGAACGTATCACGATAGCGTCAAGAGCCATGCCTCATGCAACATGCCTCACACGTGGGTGTGTGTTGCCATGGTGATGGAGAAGGAAGGGGCCAGGGCTAGAGATGAAGGTGGGAGAAACAGTTGTGTTGGTAATGGAGAAGGGGGGAAACGGGGGAGGGGGGTTGTAATAAAGAAGTGGGTGATGGTGTTGGTGGGGAAACGGGGGGGGGGGGGATGGAGAAGGCGGTGTTGGGGGTGTGAGTGGTTAAAACGGGGGGGGATCCACCACCCACCCCCTACTCCCTACCCCCTTCCCCCATCACCACGTGGTCATGGGAGTAGGGAATAGGGGATGGGTGGCATCACCACGTGGTCATGGGAGTAGGGGGAAGGGAGTAGAGGGTGAGTGGAGGTGAATGAGAAAGGGGGGAGTAGGCGGAAGGGGGTGCAAAAAAGGGGGGGAGGTAGGATTGAAGACGCGCGTAACGTTTTCTTATCGTCACGATAGACATACGACGATCACGACAGTGTCACGAAGCTGCTACACAGATAACGATAGCGTCACGATAGACTTACGATAGCGCTGCGTTGAGCCCCCTTCACACATTCCATAATGGAACCACGAACGCGCCAACAATGCAATGCGCAGCGCCGTCATGGTCCTGATAATGGGCTATATGCAAGAATTTTTCTCCACCCGTTGCATCGCGTTTCGGCAAGCAAGAATCAACATACGACGCAACGCGTCGAGCAGCGAGTGGAGATTTGAGTCAGCTGATTGCGTTCACCAAGCACATCCCACCTGCATACCGCTCTGCCCTTATTCCATCCTATTTCTTCCCAGACCATTACAGGCGAGTTTTCAACATAACCGAGAGTGACATTCATACACTGAATGCACATGTGTCATAATTAAGGTAAAATTAGGTGCAGGAGGCCTTCTATTGCTGTGATAAGTGGTGACGAGGGAGAGCGGCGGTGGTGGAGGTGGTCCGCCATATTGCTTTGTGGCGACTGGCCACAAATGTACAAATGTACGTTCAAGTGGCCGTTCAAATGTACGCACAAGTATTACTCAGGCCCATTTTTTCTTCATCAACGTCTCAGATAAGTGGCGAACACTAACAATGCTATTATTTTAATGGCAGACATGATAAATTAGGCTAGTTAAAGGAATTAGATAGGTGTAAAACAGTAACAATACTGATGCAGCCTTGGACTCGCTTGTGTTGGTACGCCTGCCCAAATCTCTACTGGCCGGGCATTTGAAAACAATTCTTGTATATCTCACCGGGGGAGATACGACGGTCGGGATTTGACGAGCATTCTTGCATTTAGCCCTATGGTTTCATCGTGACCGATCGTGACGCTCGTGACGCGCTCGGCCGAGGCCACGAAAAGTTAGTGCATGCACTAAAAAATTGGATAGCTCCCCGATGTTTGTACCCAACGCAGCGCTATCGTAAGTCTATCGTGACGCTATCGTTATCTATGTAGCAGCTTCGTGACACTAACGTGATTGTCGTATGTCTATCGTGACGATAAGACAGCGTTACGCGCGCCTTCAATCCTACCTTCCCCCCCTTTTTTGTACCCTCTTCCGCCTTCTCCCCCCCTTTCTCATTCACCTCCACCCACCCTCGACTACCCACCTCCTACTCCCATGTCCACGTGGTGACACCCCCCACTTCGACTCCATACCCTCTACTTCCAATACCACGTGGTGACACCCCCATCCCCCTTTTAACCACTCACATCCACACCATCACCAGATACAACGCCTTCTCCATCCCCAACCTAAACTAGACTAGAATCTAACCCTGTTTCCCCACCAACCCCAACACCCCCTTCTTTATTACAAGCCCCCTTCCCCGTTCCCCCCCCTTCTCCATCACCAACCCCCATCCTTGTTTCTCCCACCTTCATCTCTACCCCCCACCCCCCTTCCTTCTCCGTCACCATGGCAACACCCACCCACGTGTGAGGCATGTTGCTAGCTCTTGACGCTATCGTGATACGTTCATGGTACCGTCATGGCACTGTCGTGGTTATCGTACCTCTATCGTGACGATAAAATGACCGTTGATTTTCCATTCGTGACGTAGTCTTACAGCTGTCATGACTCCATCGTGACCATCTTACGACCGTCATGACACATACGTATAGGCAGCGTGACATTGTTGCGACCCTGACGGCGCTGCGCATTGCATTGTTGGCGCTTTCGTGGTTCCAATATGGAATGTGTGAAGGGGGCCTGTCTAAGATGGGACATTCACTGGGTTCTATGTGGAAAAGAGTCTTACAGAGGTCCAGCAGGTCATCAAACACCGGTTCTTGATCTTCTCTATTTCTTTCTTAACATTACAGTCTTTGTAACATGTCACAACATTTGCAACTACACAGTTCAACTACTAACAAATTCCACTAATATACACTAGTGCCCTTTCCTAATTATTGTCTTATTTAAAAACCCCACCAGGTAAGTACTACAAATAAATAAAGAGAAATGAATTTAGATAAATAATATTGGAACAGGAAAGAGAATGGCACCAGCTGGTGCGCTTTCATGGCTAACTAAAATAAATCAAATAAGGAAACTTTGCTGTTTTGACAGGGCCTATATAGTAGCGCGTTTTCGCGACGTTCACCACCCTGGTCCTGTCCAGTCTATACCGTTCCAGGCTGGACTGATGCTCGCGAAAATACATCGAGACTGGCCCCGTCCCATTCGTCGTTCCTATTGGCTGGGGGATCGAGTGGGCGGTCCACCGGGCAGAAATGCACACATTTTTAAAAAGCGCGCGTTTTATTTACTTGACTTCTCAATGGGAAGTCAAGTTGCAGGGATGACTATGAAGAAATGAATGATGAAATTTCATTTCATTTACCGTTAATAACACTATCTATAGTCGCCACTGCACTAATGTCGCAGGGGGGCATATATTACGAGTTTTAGCATCACTACAGATCACATCACGTGCACAGTACGTATAGTTTACATTATCTATAGCTATCTATAACACTATAGCTACGGTGCATGTCTTCAGTGACACATACAAATCTGTAGTGATGCTAAAATTCGTAATATATGGCGCCTGGTAACATTAGTGCAGTGGCCACTATAGTGTTGTTGACAACACTCAACAACACTATAGTGGCCACTGCACTAATGTTAGTTCTTCGTGCCATCACACGCTCGTGCACCCGCGGTTCGCGCATAGACCACAGCGGCAACTGCCGGCGGGAACTGGTGGTGCCCTCCCTCATCTCCATGCCCAGGAGCCTCACTGACGGATGCCGCGACGGGGCCATCAGAATCCAAACAGGGCCTTGTCGCCTAAGTAGTAGTAAGGGTAAGTAAAGCCTAAGTAAGGGCCTAAGTAGCCACACCTGTTTCAAACCTTCCCGACTTTATAGCTCCCTGATGAGTAATTATAGTTTTAAATCCCGCACCAACAGCTAATGACAATTTAACAGCTCCCTCCCTCCCTCCCTCTTTCCCTCCCTTCCTCCTTCCATTGAGCCCTTCAACTGGGTCCTTGTGTGTGTGTGTGTGTGTGCGCGCGCGCGCGTAGATGTGTGAATGTAGCCAATAATATTGTTTGGAAATATCTATAATTAAAGTATTTTTAATTTTACATTATGTATGTGTATATTCCTCATTGTGTGATAGTGAGAGAGAGAGAGAGAGAGAGAGAGAGAGAGAGAGAGAGAGAGAGAGAGAGAGAGGCTAATCTGGTAATTATGGGTTTAACTCCTGCACAAACCAACCACTAAAGACATTTTAATAAGGTGACGTCTCGAGGTGCTAAAAACTTTATCCTTCTTGTGCCTCAAGCAAGGCTTTCTGATCCATTTACATCCTATAAGCTAAGTGGAGATATCAGGGCCAGGACCCATATATAAAGCATGTAGTGGAAATGTGCAGTCACTTAGCCTTCACCAGCACTTCAGTCAGTACACACACACACACACACACACACACGCACACACGAACTTCGTATTAATATGATTAATATACTTTCTTTAATCAATAGTTTGTTTCACTTAATTTTATACTACAAAAATTTTATACTCTCTCTCTCTCTCTCTCTCTCTCTCTCTCTCTCTCTCTCTCTCTCTCTCTCTCTCTCTCTCTCTCTCTCTCTCTCTCTCTCTCTCTCTCTCTCGCTCTAGAATATACGATCGATTCAAATATGACTAGTTTACTACTGCTATGCCAAACATAGCATAGCAGTAGTAATAGTAGTAGCAGTAGTGGTGGTAGTATTGCCTTGTTTAGCAGTAGGTGTTAATGAATAGTAATTATAGTTTTAAGTCTCGCAATTACACTAATGACAGTTTAACAGCTCTAACAGAGGGAGAGAGATAGGGAGGAGGGAAGGAGTGAGGGACGGAAGGAGGGACGGAAGGAAGGATGGATGGAGGGAGGGAGATAGAAAGGAAAAGATGAAGGGAGGGAAGGGAGGAGGGAGACAGAAGGACCACCAGGTAGGAGGAACAGGTGTTGTAAGAAGCAGGTAAAGGAAGGGAGAGAGGGAGGGAAGAAGGGAGGGAGACAAAAGAGTAGAGGAAGGAGAAAGGGAGAAAGGGTTACTGAAATTTAAGAGGAATGGGAGGGAAGAAAAAGGTGACGTGACAGAGAGAGAGAGAGAGAGAGAGAGAGAGAGAGAGTATAAAATTTTTGTAGTATAAAATTAAGTGAAACAATTTACTGGGAAGAATACGTGCAGAATTCCTCCCAGGGACCCCACAGGGCACTGTGTGTCGCAAGAGTGTGGTGACCCGCGCCGTGACAAGAAGATTGGCCCGCCGCTCGCCTAATCATGACGTGCACCATGTGGCTGGAGCGAGGGTACGATTCCTTCAGTGTTCTGTTTTGTGTGCAGCTTTGAGCATCAACACGCCTTTAAAGTCAAATTTTCAGTAATTGTTTGAATTTCTAGTGCCATTATTCCTGTCCCCACCTCCACACACAAACAAACACACACAAAGATGGTTTTAAATCAACACGACTTTGATGTCCCTGTCTGTATTTCAGATGGAGATATTTGGTGCCTTAGAGTTGGGAGACTTCGAGAAGGTGCGGGAGCTGATGCAGGACACCGGCCCCTCTGTCAGGCGCAGGGACACTCACTGCACACTGTTGCACCAGGCGGCAAACCATCGCCAGGTGGACATGGTGCTTTTCTTCCTCAAGTTTATCAGCCCCAACGTGGTGAACAAGGAAGGCTGTACACCGGCACACCTGGCCGCCAGGAAGGGCCATACTCAGATCCTCAGGCTCCTGCTGGCTGACCCTGCAATGGATCCCGACAAGCGGGCCAACTCCAGCAACACCTATAAACACGGGGTAAACAGGACGATGATTCATTGTTACGTGATAAGTTTGGGACGATTAACGAATCATGACTTTTTTTTCAGCCATGTCAGCATAATATTCGTAATAACATAGATTTGTGACAACTTCCTGTAGATAGATAATACGGGGGTTTCAGTAAATTTGGTCTCAGATTACGATCTGAAATTCAAATTTAATAAAGGTATTTTGTTTCATACGTATATGCAACTGGTAAAACTTACGTTAATCCTCGAACAACTTAATGTTGCGATGTGATACCAAGCCATAAGAAATATAGCTGTAATATTTTTTTTAACAGCTGACACTGCCGTTGATGGAGGCAGTGGTGGAGGACAGCCGCGCCAGGGTCCAGGAACTCCTGCGGTTGGGCGCTGATCCGGACCACGCCGCGGAGTCGCCATCAGAGGAATCAGCGGCCAGGGACATACAGACCACCACGGCACGGCAACTCTCACACGCACTGCACCGGGACAACATACTGCCCTTGTTTAAAAGAGTGAGTATAGATCGATCATGAATATTTTTTTCTCAAAATCATTCAGTTTCTTTTTGTCACTGTAGGCCCGTGCACGTGTGTACCACAGTACCACGGTGGTCTGTAGGCTACGCTAAGGTCACTCGTACATTATATATATACATAATCTCTATAAGTGACCTTGGGCTACGCAGCGGGTACGTCTTTTGCAAATAATGACCGCATATTTTGTAACAAAAGCCAGCGGTTGGAACACTATACGAATATACAAGTAATCTAATGGAGGGGATCAGTTGAGTATCAGCTAAATATTCTTAATTTCAGCCATAATGAATG
>JACEEZ010003874.1:698783-738783 GCA_016584305.1 Chionoecetes opilio
TTGCCGCCGGCTGGGACGCTCACTCCCAGGCCGTGGCGGAGGCCGGCGCCGTGGCCCCGATGGTGGGTCTTTTACGCTCCGACGACTTGAGTGTTCAGAAGGTGGCGGCAGAAAGCCTGGCAAACATCGCTGCCACAACATACGGCAGAGACAAGATTCTTGCTGACGACTTCCTGACTCCTCTGCAATCGTGAGTATACCACGCACTTCTTCCCTCACTGAATGTAAGTCGTGTTTGTGTTTATATCAGCACCTAGCAGAAAATAGTTATGCGGATGTAAGCAGAGGAATGATGATCTCGAAATCTCAGCACGAGCCGAAGGTAGCAATCCTCCACTCCTGTAAGTGTGGATGTGGTGTAACTCTACACACACACACACCAAAGCACATTGTTGAATGAGCTAACGCGTGATGATTGTAGTAATGCAGTGCTTGTTATCGCCTGTAATTGTTGGTGCTCCATCAGATAATACTCATAATGACGTTGGCCAGGAGTAAGCTTTCGATGATTTCAAAACTATGTGACAGAGAAATATATGAGTTTTAGGGTAGAAGATTACGTGTCACGTGTCCATCCATTCCCTTAAGGCTTAAAACCTTCCTGAGATAAGTATAATTGTGATATTATAAGGGGTTCTGCTTGATAAGCTTTCAAAGTTCGTTTTTAAGGTATAATGGTTGTCTTCAAAGTAAGGCAAGACCCTCCATGGACAGCCCAAACCTTATCCTGTGTGCACAGATCATGTATAGTGAATGAGTGGACGCGTTCATTTCTAATCTGTTGACAAATACGTCAGGGAATTTCCACAGAATCATTAAATTAACATGCTTTGTAATCTTTCCAAACAGGCTACTCGGGATGGATATAATACCGAAAGGTGCTTCATCCTTGCTACGAAATCTGTGCATGGGTCAAAACCCCCGGCCTCGCCTGAGCTGCCTGCGCCCCTGCCTTCCCACGCTGGCCCGCCTCGTCCTGCACGGCAGCGAGGTGGTGTCCGACGACGCCTGCTACGGCCTCGTCTCCCTCCTCAGGATTCACGGGGGTTGCCTCAGACCCAGCCTGGACGACTCATTTCTTACCGAATTCCAAAACCATTACAAGTACGTGCAGAGGAGAAAGTACCGCGAATATTCCTAACTAGGATATACCAGACTGGGAGAACGCCTATGAAACATTGACTTTAGCAAATTTAGTTGAGTCAATATGAATAGCTATAAGTACACAAATAGAAACAGCTTAGTTGAATAATTCATATATCAAGAAAAAAAATAAAAATAAATAAAGGCAAAGGGTGGCATATATTATCATCATTACAACACTGGCTGACACACGTTATTTACTCTTCACAGGACGAACCCTGATCGCAGAGCATTTAACACGCTCAATAACGCACTCAAGCAGGCAGGATTGACCCCGCCTCTTCCTTCCCAGGTATACTAACATGGCCGTAAAACCTTTACTTCAGTTGTTTGAAATCTTCAACCTGAAGTTGTGAAGTATGTACTTAGCTATCTATAATCTAATGTGTATATGTGTATGTACCAATGTTATATTCGCGTTTGATAGGATGAGAGATACAACGGGTCGACCAAGGGGACTTCGCCACAAAGCAACTCGACGCCAAAGTCACCACAAAGCAACTCGACGCCAAAGTCACCACAAAGCAGCTCGAGGCCAAAGTCACCACAAAGCAACTCGACGCCAAAGTCACCACAAAGCAACTCGACGCCAAAGTCACCACAAAGCAACTCGACGCCAAAGTCACCACAAAGCAGCTCGACGCCAAAGTCACCACAAAGCAACTCGACGCCAAAGTCACCACAAAGCAACTTGACGCCAAAGTCACCACCCTGCAATTCAGTAACACGTGCAGCACCCCGCGCCCTCGGCAGGCGGAGGCCAAGGAGTCCTTCCCCCGTTGGAGTGTGTACAAGAAGCACACCAAAGAGAGCTAGAATGAGCTATTCTGCCGGCGTCTACATATCGCCAACGAAGCCCCAAACAAGAGCCTTCACAAACAGATTTATCAACATAGCTCTGAACCACTCGGCTTCCCACACCCCTCAGAAGAAGGTTTGTGCATGAAAATGAGTGGTGTGCATGATGTAGTATAGTGTCGATGATCCAACCTCTTTAGGCAGGCGTAACTTGTGCCTTGACTCTTGCAGGATGAACTGTTCCGGGCCGTGGAGGAAGGAGAGCTGGATCGTGTGCAGGAGCTTGTCCGCCACGTTGGTCCGAGTGTCACAAGAGGCAGGAAAGAATACACGCTGTTGCACGTGGCCGCAGAAAATAATCGGCCACATGTGACCCTGTTCCTCCTGCAGCTCATCAGCCCTAATGTTGTGAGCCATGATGGTCACACCCCGGGTCATCTGGCCGCCATGAAGGGCCACACTGAGGCGCTGCACATCCTCCTCTCTGATCCCCACATGAATCCTGGCAAACGTGACCCCACCGGCAATACGTATACACATCGGGTAGGTTACAGCTTCGAAACTACTGCCTTACTCTATATACAAGGCGTGCTATTCATATACATAATAATACAAACACAATTAAAGATAAAGCCAAGTGACAGATTGTAAAATACAGAATGCCATTTACTATTCAGCTGGTCGGTCACCTGTTTGAAGCTGTCCTAAATGAAGATGTAGGAAGAGTGCGCTCCCTGCTGCGTGTTGGAGCTGATGCGGACCAGCATGCAGTGCGAGACGCGACGGGCTGGCTGGCCCGCGAACTCCAGATCACCTCAGTCCGTCACCTGGCGCGCGTCCTACACCACGATTCCATTCTTCGCGTGTTTGACGCTGATGTGAGTCTTAATATCATCGTTATTAATGTCTGGACAGCAGAAGCGAAATCTTGACGTTAGCAAAAGCGAAATCATAACGTATCATAAAATTCTCTGGTTCTTAATGCATTATGAAGTTCAGCATTAGTTTTCTTTTGTTCAGATTCGTTTTCACGCAAGGAGTCACGCAATATTAAATTATAAAACATAGTTACAGTAGCATAACTACAATTAAATATTAAGAACATACTCTTGATGATATATTATGTGCTAATAAGGGAACATACTATTGCCATTCAGCGGAGAACGAGAAACTTCAAGTCAGAACCCTGCACGGCCACACATCATTCCATTGACTTCCCAAGCCCACCGGTGAGTAGCGTAAGGAACCTTGGTAAAGTGTATTGCTATCATTTAATGGAGATTTGTGAATATATATATTTTTTTAAAGAAAAAAAGAAGACAGTTATCATATTTTGAAACCAACCACACAATGGCTACAATATAAAAGAATTATAATTACCGAGTAACACGTTTAACGTTTCCTTCGAGCAGGTCGGTACTCTCCCGTTGTCTGCTGGCAAATTGAACGTAAAAATGTACTGTTGATTTTTCAGCACAAGAAAATCCAGCCGTCCCCCATGGAGGTGCGCGGGCCTGACGTGTACAGGATGGACTCTGCTCCCCGGGGCTACGTTTGCCTCCTCAGCTACGGCTCCTTCCAAGACCGTCCAGACCTTCATCTGGAGGGCTCCCAGACCGATGCCCACCATTTGGCTAGCGTGTTCAGCAGGATGGGTTACAGTGGTCACGCCCACTTCTCCCTCACGGCCGACCAAACGCGACACCAGCTGGCCAAGGTCCGTGACATGGAGGTGCTGGCACAAGCCGGATGTGCAGTGTTCGTGATTTCCAGCCACGGAGAACCTCGCCGACACTTCCTTACCAGCGACATGCACACCCTCGACGTCCAATGGGTGCTGGACTTCTTCAAGGATTCCCAGTGTCCCCACCTGAGGAACAAACCCAAGCTGTTCATCTGGGACTTGTGTCGGGGCCACCAAGAGGGGGAGAGCGGCCGAGGGAAGACCTCCGGGCAGCTGTGTGGCCGAGTGGACGAACCGCTGCGGGACGTTGTGTGCCTCGACTCCAGCAGTGGAGGGTTCACATGGCACGCCTTCTCCGAGGAGGGCACGCCCTTTATCGGGGCGCTGTGCACCACTCTGGCGCGACACAGCCCCACCAAGGAGCTGGCGGAGCTGTACCGGGAGTTTCTGAAGGAGTACGCCACCGCAGCCCCGGACGCCGTGCCGCAGCTCACCAATTACGGCCTCAATAAGAGGTTCTACTTTTAATCCAGTCTTCTGATGAAGCGCTGGCTAAAGATATAAGATGACATTCGTAATTCTACTGTTACCTGCATCGACCAAAGCTTTTATATAGGTTAGAAATATTTGCCCAATATCTCTTTTCTCAACTGTTGTAAAATGACCAGAAAAAATCTTCATTCTGTTTAGTAGGTAAGATGCATGCATGACCTATAATTATCTCTAATAACGTTCACTTATATGATATTGTGTATTACCGTAATCAGTCCAGAGCCATACCGCCAATTACAGCCAATTAGAGTTCAAACTATTCGTGGTTGGGCGAGCAGAGATACGATTCAAAATTCTTGCTCAATGAATGACAACATTGGCGAAAAGTATCATGGAAAATCAGCTTCCATAAGTGAGCTACCATGATGAGGAGATAACAATATTGTGTTGACAGATCTACAGGGAAGTACCTGGTCATTTACCTGAACATTTTCGTAAAACATTCTAGTATTAGCATGTTAGTTTCTTATCAGTACAAGTAAGGCAGAATAAAGTTATATCAATACTTTGGTTTTCAATGTCTCGAGATAAATGTATGACAGAAAAAGCAGACAATAAAAATATTTGCAAAAATTAAGAAGATTGCCCCCGTTGCAAGCTTTAAAAAGGCTATCAATGTAGCTTATATAAGAATTTTATTGGCTAATGTAGCACTATTAAGCTCTTAAGCTTATTTCACACATAACAGATCCCATACAGTCGTCCACACATCGCTGACAGTCGTCGTTCACCATCTTTATCATTACCGAAAAATCATCAGCTTCCTTCTGGCGATAGAAAGTCTAAGGTCTTCGAGCACTACCCTACAAGTAAAAGTCAGTTGTCTCAAACTTGGCGTAGGCTTTGGGCAGCATTTACCAAGGTTGGTTATTAGTTAGTATAGTGAAGGGCGACATAAATATCAAACACACCCACACACAGTTAAGAAGATACGTACCTATTTTCACACGTTTTTCAGATTAGAATTACGTAAACCACGCAAATAATACTGATGTACCGTTAGCAAGGTCATCTTGCTCTGCCTTCATTCTGATAGCTTGGAATTACTTGCCTTTTCAGGCGTTAGGTTTGACTGCTATTTTCTGACTGTCAATTAGACGTGACCTATACTTGGATTTTGAAATCTTCTTAGTGTAGTGGTCTTCAACCTGTGCACCATGGCTAATGGGCCATGAGCTGGTTCCCATGTGGGCTACGGATATCTTCTAGGGTAGAATTTAAAAAAAAAAAAAAAAAAAAAAAAAAAATATATATATATATATATATATATATATATATATATATATATATATATATATATATATATATATATATATATATATATATATATATATATATATATATATATATATATATATATATATATATATATATATATATATATATATATATATATATATATATATATATATATATATAATTATATATATATATATATTCTTTTGAAATGGAAATGTAGCTGAATTCAGAAATAGGCACACTCACCAACACGTGTATTATCAGAAAAAACAAAGTTACTATATTATCAGTTACTTTAAGATCAAGAAAAAGTAGAAATCAAGGGCGGATCTTGGGAAATTATTATAATTGCTTTGTTGGGGCGGGGCAAGTTAGCGGAAAATATTTGTTAGGGAGAAAGGAAGAATTCAAGAAAAAAGCATCAGCAGGAGACTCAACAGCAACATACCCTGGATAATCCATAAAGGCTAAAAAAAAACTCGAAACCTTTCGGTTCCGAAAGTAGCGTACTTGAGTGGCAAAGCGAAGTCCATCCAGACCCCCAGATACTGACGCGTTGTGGTAAAGGACTCTCTCTCTCTCTCTCTCTCCCTCTCTCTCTCTCTCTCTCTGTCTCTGTCTCTGTCTCTGTCTCTGTCTCTGTCTCTGTCTCTGTCTCTGTCTCTGTCTCTGTCTCTCTCTCTCTCTCTCTCTCTCTCTCTCTCTCTCTCTCTCTCTCTCTCTAAACCAGTCGTATTATCTTTACAAACATCATACCTATGTTATGTAGAGGCGTTTGCTGCGGGGGATTTCGCTTGCAAGCGAAAAAATTTGATTGCTCAAATTTCGATTGGTGTTCAATCATCCAGGGAAGATGATTGCCCGACCCGCAAGAATTTGTTGTTGTTGTTGCGGCAGCAAGCGAAATGTTTGTTTGGGCACTATAAAATATATATGGGCACTATAAAAGTGACCGCTTGCAATCGAATTTTTTCCGCTTGCAAGCGAAATCCCCCGCAGAAAACGCCTTAGGCTATACTCTATTCAGTTTGGTAAGGCCACTCACGATCGATAGCTTAATCCTGGCGACTCCACTTCCCCCGGCGTGCTGGGTAGCTTCTGTTTCTTCTTCTTGTGACCTCTTCCTCTTAGGATCGCTTCGTAGGTCCTCTGCTCTGCTCTCCTCTCCTCCTCCTCCTCTTCCTCCTCTCCTCTCCTCTCCTCCTCCTTCTCTCCTCTCCTCTAGTGTTGGCCGAAGCCACCACACCGGGAGGCGGGTCACAAACCCTCGGCTAACACCCGGTACTCATTCACTGCTGGGTGGACAGGGGCTCGGGTTTTAAGGAAACAGCCCATCGCTGAGATACTTGATATCGGCGAGCATTTTATGTTGACTACTTATTTTGACAAGTAGGTTACATCATCATCCAGCTCGGAGCTACCCAGCCTTCCGGGGAAAGTGGGGTTACCGGGACTATATATATAAAAAAAAGAAAAATAGCAATCGTTAAGTGTCCTTACCCAAATTAATATAGTATAGTACGAGTAACTTCTGCTAGTCGCTGCTTACAACCAACCGTTACCGTTTTTTGTAATAATGTTTAGTAGAAAATGTTATTTTTTATAGGTAGCAGTTTTAAATTTTATATATATATATTTATAAGTTGAATATATATTCCTTATTATGCAATAATATCAATTATCATTATAAGTTTTTTGTAATATATTTATATATATTTGCTTTTTATATATGTAAAATATTTAATAAAAAAACAAATAAAGGCCTCTTCCATTTGCGACATTTCAAGAACCAGTTCACGGAACCCAAGAGTTCAGGCGTTCCATTTGCGCACGAAAACCTGGGTCCGAGGCAAAGCGCGTAGTGACTCAGCAAAACCCGTGAACTTTCTCTACTCACATAGGCAGGTGGGTAGCTTGGGTAGAGTTTTCAGTTCATAACAAACAATGGTCGCCTTGGGCCCTATTTCTCTTATCGTGAAGGGTTTTCCGCATGCACGAGTCGGAGAGGATGTCAGACGGCATACAAGAGGCCCTGGGCAGGGATGCTCGAAAATCCCTCGTAAGGGACAACTTACGAGTGTATGGCTACAATAACCTTACGAGGGTGGGCTGAGGGAGATGCTCGTACCGAGCCGTCACTCCCGTACGGTTATCGGTGGCCTCTGGGTGGGAAATATAGGGATATTCTAGGGATATGTGTGGGGAAATTCTGCTGACCAATCACAGAGCAGCGCCTCGCATGACGCGGCCTTATCTAGCCAATCATCAGGCTCTCAGCTGTCAGGGAGCCCGATAAATAAATTTAAAGACAATTCAAATGCCGCTGTTGTGCTAAAATCGGTCCCTTTCGGAAATCGTCCCACGGACGCTTATTTAACCTAAATAACTCTACAAAACTTAACACAAACCTATCATAAACCTTACCTAACCTAAACCAGACCTAAACATAACTTAACCTAAAAACTATGTTTGCCGGTGTTGAGCTAAGATCGGCTGATTTCCGAAATAGGGCCGATTTTAGCTCACTATCGCCAGAATGTTACGATAATACATAGCTGCCTTATTAGCCTTTCAGCGTAATATTCTCCCGCTGATTACTACAGAGACGTACCCAGGGTATACCTTGATGCGCTGATCATAGGTTCGAGCCCCGCGTGCCCGAAATTAGCATCTATAGACCACTGCTGGCCCGCGCTGTACGTATGCCGTATCCGTGGCCCTGGCGGTACTCTGTTATAGTAGACGAGAACTGCGCGTTCGCTCTTTAGGTCAGACAAGACACACTGGGGGGCTAACACCTCATATGAGGTGTTTCAAATTCAGTATGTTTATGAGAGAAGATGTGGTTGGATATGAGTTGAAGATGACAATTCGTCATTGTGTGCACATTTACCTTTTTTTTGGCATTAAATCAATCAATCAATCGTCATTCACAGGTGTCACTATAAAAATCCAGTCTGCGCCACCACGGGGGAGGGCTATAACCATCACCACCCTCCAGAATGTCCAGGGCCAACCACCTGACCCCTCAAGGAAAAAGAATAGCCTACAGGCGTGATAGGCTGAAATGAAACAAAATAACCATATACCGAGTCGAACTCAACATACTCATACTTTTGTGTGTTGCTAAGTATTGTTGAAGATTTAGGATTAATGATGATAAACCTACATTACTAACTTGTACCAACTCTTACCTTGAATCACACCACCTGGCACGGAAAAGACCGACGGACTGCTGCAGGGATATGGGGTTGAGACTTTCTTATTTTTCAGGAAACAGCTTCTCATGAGATTAGTGGATGGATGGATGGTTGACAATGGAACATGGGAGGAAGAAGGACGGATCTACTTGGCCGACGTTGTGGATTCTGCAACGGTTATGGTTCTGTTGGATAAAAGAGAAGGTTTGTGATGGTGGGTTGTTTATTAGGTTGGAGAGGAGGACGGACCCATGTAGGACTTGTGAGTAGAAACAGCTCTTTGGTAGGTTGTGGATGGAAAACAAATGGTTATGGGAGTTGTGGATAGGACATGATTGGTGATGGATTTAGTAAAGCGGGGACACTTTTCAGTATAAAAGCGAGATATATGACTACCTACTGGCTGAGCCGTCATATTGCTTGTGGGATTGTTGGATAAGATGAACGAGTGCTAGGGACACCATTGCATAGGAGCGTGATCGGGAGGGAGTGTGTGATGGCGTGCATGGGAATGCTCGTAGTTGTTGTGATGGGGTGGGTCGGGGAATGGCCACTGCGGGACTCGTGCATATGAAGACACTTGATGCCACGCATGTAATGAAGCGATGGAGTGATTTAGAAAATGACCACTTAGAAATTTTATAAGATGAATAAGATGAAACAAAAACTGTGTTATAAACATTTGATTCCATAATGGTAAGTTGGTCGACCATATAACTTTTCTTATACTGATACCTGTATTACTGCATCCTGCACTACAATACGTTAGTTTTAGTTATTATATTTTGGTAATTCGCCTCCCGTTTAAATGTCGTACACCACATGCGCCACATCGTAAAGACTTAGGAATCCAACCTGTAAATAAATATCCGTGGCAGCATCGCCCTGACACCTCGCGACCCGCGTGTCGTATCGGGGCGCTGCCAGGCCTCACGGCTTATATATATATATATATATATATATATATATATATATATATATATATATATATATATATATTCCGAAAAGTACACATTAAAACATATCAAAACTCCTATGAAATAATAGAAAACTATCAACAAAGGGATAATGCTTGAACATTCAATGTAATATTGATCTATCAATAATAAGTCCCGGTAATGATGTACACTTGTGCAGTAAACTGTTACACCCCTGGCCAAAGAGAGAGAGAGAGAGAGAGAGAGAGAGAGAGAGAGAGAGAGAGAGAGAGAGAGAGAGAGAGAGAGAGAGAGAGAGAGCGCTACGTCACAGTCAACGTACTGCAACATGTTGATAGTGACGTTGCAGCGACACGTCTGAGCGTGTGTGAGGCAGGTCCAGGGTCCGCTGCCTCCCCCCCACCGTGACTCCGCCTCATATATAGCGCCGCCTGGCAGCCGTGGTGAACAGTCTCGCGGCAACACAGCGGCACGCACGGGAGCGTTCACCCTGCCTGCCCTTCAGTGATTGCCATCTGAAGACGTATTCTTGCAGTGATATCAGCTCACCTCCGCTGTGGTGTCTAGGCCACAAGTCAGTAATACACAGTGCCGTATACGCCACATGGGTTGATTGCATTCACCTAGTAATCACTAACCTCATATCTTAGCCCCTCAAAGTGAGCCCATGATATACCATAATTAATTAAGTGTTGCTCGAACAAACTCTTGGATAAACTTTCTCTAATGCTGTAAGATAGATTTCCAATCTATTATATGAGTTGTCGAGCTGCATGACATAATGAGTAAAAAACACGAGAGAGAGAGAGAGAGAGAGAGAGAGAGAGAGAGAGAGAGAGAGAGAGAGAGAGAGAGAGAGAGAGAGAGAGAGAGAGAGAGAGAGAGAGAGAGAGAATGGCTGTAGGGGTTACTTGGATAAAGATGCGATCACAAACCGTTGCTTTTCAGAGAGAGAGAGAGAGAGAGAGAGAGAAAAGGAGAGAGAGAGAGAGAGAGGAGAGAGAGAGAGAGAGAGAGAGAGAGAGAGAGAGAATGGCTGTAGGGGTTACTTGGATAAAGATGCGATCACAAACCGTTGCTTTTCACAGGTTACCGTGACAGCCTGCACGCTGAACGCTGACAATGATCATGGTAAGTCTGTGATGTCCAATGCAAACACTGTAAAAACAATGACACATCGAAGTTGTTCACGACGAAGCACATCAGCTATTCGTGATTCAAACACGAACTGCATAAATATGTAAGCGCGTAAAGGTTTGGCGCATAAATCATGTCTCAATCAGGAATGAGTTACTCTTGCATTACATGAGTGAAATCGTTACTACGTGTGGGTTTGCCAGAAGTCACCACTAAGAGTAAGAATACCGTTGCTTCAGGTTCCGTGTAAGGGCGTGGACGTGACCCTCGAAACCAGAGCTCGCATGAAGCAGCAGTTGATGAGCGACACTGCCGAGGATCCCGTCGCAATGCTGCTGTACTTCCGACACCTGGTGACCTGCATCGCCGACGAGGCGACGGTGGGCAGGGAAATAGTGGACGCCGGTTGTCTCCCTAAGTTTATGAATTTTCTTCATAAGGATCACTTGGAGCTGCAGGTGAGCCAGTTACGGCGACGATTGTAATTAATCATTGAGATAAAGGTGTGTGTGTGTGTGTGTGTATATATATATATATATATATATATATATATATATATATATATATATATATATATGTAATGCAAGTCATATTAAAAAATCCTACTCCTTTACTTGACTATCGTAGGCAATATCTACGATCATCTGTGCGAACATGCATGAGGACAGAAACGCACAAAATGTTCTAAGATGAAGCCTCTATTGAGTATTTGACGTCAAAATCTTCCCTGGTGTTGCAGAAACACGCGGCGTGGGTGCTGGGCAACGTTGCCGCCGGCTGGGACGCTCACTCCCAGGCCGTGGCGGAGGCCGGCGCCGTGGCCCCGATGGTGGGTCTTTTACGCTCCGACGACTTGAGTGTTCAGAAGGTGGCGGCAGAAAGCCTGGCAAACATCGCTGCCACAACATACGGCAGAGACAAGATTCTTGCTGACGACTTCCTGACTCCTCTGCAATCGTGAGTATACCACGCACTTCTTCCCTCACTGAATGTAAGTCGTGTTTGTGTTTATATCAGCACCTAGCAGAGAATAGTTATGCGGATGTAAGCAGAGGAATGATGATCTCGAAATCTCAGCACGAGCCGAAGGTAGCAATCCTCCACTCCTGTAAGTGTGGATGTGGTGTAACTCTACACACACACACGCCAAAGCACATTGTTGAATGAGCTAACGCGTGATGATTGTAGTAATGCAGTGCTTGTTATCGCCTGTAATTGTTGGTGCTCCATCAGATAATACTCATAATGACGTTGGCCAGGAGTAAGCTTTCGATGATTTCAAAACTATGTGACAGAGAAATATATGAGTTTTAGGGTACAAGATTACGTGTCACGTGTCCATCCATTCCCTTAAGGCTTAAAACCTTCCTGAGATAAGTATAATTGTGATATTATAAGGGGTTCTGCTTGATAAGTTTTCAAAGTTCGTTTTTAAGGTATAATGGTTGTCTTCAAAGTAAGGCAAGACCCTCCATGGACAGCCCAAACCTTATCCTGTGTGCACAGATCATGTATAGTGAATGAGTGGACGCGTTCATTCCTAATATGTTGACAAATACGTCAGGGAATTTCCACAGAATCATTAAATTAACATGCTTTGTAATCTTTCCGAACAGGCTACTCGGGATGGATAAAATACCGAAAGGTGCTTCATCCTTGCTACGAAATCTGTGCATGGGTCAAAACCCCCGGCCTCGCCTGAGCTGCCTGCGCCCCTGCCTTCCCACGCTGGCCCGCCTCGTCCTGCACGGCAGTGAGGTGGTGTCCGACGACGCCTGCTACGGCCTCGTCTCCCTCCTCAGGATTCACGGGGGTTGCCTCAGACCCAGCCTGGACGACTCATTTCTTACCGAATTCCAAAACCATTACAAGTACGTGCAGAGGAGAAAGTACCGCGAAAATTCCTAACTAGGATATACCAGACTGGGAGAACGCCTATGAAACATTGACTTTAGCAAATTTGGTTGAGTCAATATGAATAGCTATAAGTACATAAATAGAAACAGCTTAGTTGAATAATTCATATATCAAGAAAAAAAATAAAAATAAATAAAGGCAAAGGGTGGCATATATTATCATCATTACAACACTGGCTGACACACGTTATTTACTCTTCACAGGACGAACCCTGATCGCAGAGCATTTAACACGCTCAATAACGCACTCAAGCAGGCAGGATTGACCCCACCTCTTCCTTCCCAGGTATACTAACATGGCCGTAAAACCTTTACTTCAGTTGTTTGAAATCTTCAACCTGAAGTTGTGAAGTATGTACTTAGCTATCTATAATCTAATGTGTGTATGTGTATGTACCAATGTTATATTCGCGTTTGATAGGATGAGAGATACAACGGGTCGACCAAGGGGACTTCGCCACAAAGCAACTCGACGCCAAAGTCACCACAAAGCAACTCGACGCCAAAGTCACCACAAAGCAACTCGACGCCAAAGTCACTACAAAGCAACTCGACGCCAAAGTCACCACAAAGCAACTCGACGCCAAAGTCACCACAAAGCAGCTCGACGCCAAAGTCACCACAAAGCAACTCGACACCAAAGTCACCACCCTGCAATTCAGTAACACGTGCAGCACCCCGCGCCCTCGGCAGGCGGAGGCCAAGGAGTCCTTCCCCCGTTGGAGTGTGTACAAGAAGCACACCAAAGAGAGCTAGAATGAGCTATTCTGCCGGCGTCTACATATCGCCAACGAAGCCCCGAACAAGAGCCTTCACAAACAGATTTATCAACATAGCTCTGAACCACTCGGTTTCCCACACCCCTCAGAAGAAGGTTTGTGCATGGAAATGAGTGGTGTGCATGATGTAGTATAGTGTCGATGATCCAACCTCTTTAGGCAGGCGTAACTTGTGCCTTGACTCTTGCAGGATGAACTGTTCCGGGCCGTGGAGGAAGGAGAGCTGGATCGTGTGCAGGAGCTTGTCCGCCACGTTGGTCCGAGTGTCACAAGAGGCAGGAAAGAATACACGCTGTTGCACGTGGCCGCAGAAAATAATCGGCCACATGTGACCCTGTTCCTCCTGCAGCTCATCAGCCCTAATGTTGTGAGCCATGATGGTCACACCCCGGGTCATCTGGCCGCCATGAAGGGCCACACTGAGGCGCTGCACATCCTCCTCTCTGATCCCCACATGAATCCTGGCAAACGTGACCCCACCGGCAGTACATATACACACCGGCAATACATATACACACCGGCAATACATATACACACCGGCAATACATATACACACCGGCAATACATATACACACCGGCAATACATATACACACCGGCAATACATATACACACCGGCAATACATATACACACCGGCAATACATATACACACCGGCAATACATATACACACCGGCAATACATATACACACCGGCAATACATATACACACCGGCAGTACATATACACACCGGGCAGGTTACAGCTTCGAAACTACTGCCTTACTCTATATACAAGGCGTGCTATTGATATACATAATAATACAAACACAATTAAAGATAAAGCCAAGTGACAGATTGTAAAATACAGAATGCCATTTACTATTCAGCTGGTCGGTCACCTGTTTGAAGCCGTCCTAAATGAAGATGTAGGAAGAGTGCGCTCCCTGCTGCGTGTTGGAGCTGATGCGGACCAGCATGCAGTGCGAGACGCGACGGGCTGGCTGGCCCGCGAACTCCAGATCACCTCAGTCCGTCACCTGGCGCGCGTCCTACACCACGATTCCATTCTTCGCGTGTTTGACGCTGTTGTGAGTCTTAATATCATCGTTATTAATGTCTGGACAGCAGAAGCGAAATCTTGACGTTAGCAAAAGCGAAATCATAACGTATCATAAAATTCTCTGGTTCTTAATGCATTATGAAGTTCAGCATTAGTTTTCTTTTGTTCAGATTCGTTTTCACGCAAGGAGTCACGCAATATTAAATTATAAAACATAGTTTAAGTAGCATAACTACAATTAAATAAGAAGAACATACTCCTGATGATACATTATGTGCTAATAAGGGAACATATTGCCATTCAGCGGAGAACGAGAAACTTCAAGTCAGAACCCTGCACGGCCACACATCATTCCATCGACTTCCCAAGCCCACCGGTGAGTAGCGTAAGGAACCTTGGTAAAGTGTATTGCTATCATTTAATGGAGATTTGTGAATATATATATATTTTTTAAGAAAAAAAGAAAACAGTTATCATATTTTGAAACCAACCACACAATGGCTAAATAAAAAAATAAAAAAAATTACAGAGTAACACGTTTAACGTTTCCTTCGAGCAGGTCGGTACTCTCCCGTTGTCTGCTGGCAAATTGAACGTAAAAATGTACTGTTGATTTTTCAGCACAAGAAAATCCAGCCGTCCCCCGTGGAGGTGAGCGGGCCTGACGTGTACAGGATGGACTCTGCTCCCCGGGGCTACGTTTGCCTCCTCAGCTACGGCTCCTTCCAAGACCGTCCAGACCTTCATCTGGAGGGCTCCCAGACCGACGCCCACCATTTGGCTAGCGTGTTCAGCAGGATGGGTTACAGTGGTCACGCCCACTTCTCCCTCACGGCCGACCAAACGCGACACCAGCTGGCCAAGGTCCGTGACATGGAGGTGCTGGCACGAGCCGGATGTGCAGTGTACGTGATTTCCAGCCACGGAGAACCTCGCCGACACTTCCTCACCAGCGACATGCACACCCTCGACGTCCAATGGGTGATGGACTTCTTCAAGGATTCCCAGTGTCCCCACCTGAGGAACAAACCCAAGCTGTTCATCTGGGACTTGTGTCGGGGCCACCAAGAGGGGGAGAGCGGCCGAGGGAAGACCTCCGGGCAGCTGTGTGGCCGAGTGGACGAACCCCTGCGGGACGTTGTGTGCCTCGACTCCAGCAGTGGAGGGTTCACATGGCACGCCTTCTCCGAGGAGGGCACGCCCTTTATCGGGGCGCTGTGCACCACTCTGGCGCGACACAGCCCCACCAAGGAGCTGGCGGAGCTGTACCGGGAGTTTCTGAAGGAGTACGCCACCGCAGCCCCGGACGCCGTGCCGCAGCTCACCAATTACGGCCTCAATAAGAGGTTCTACTTTTAATCCAGTCTTCTGATGAAGCGCTGGCTAAAGATATAAGATGACATTCGTAATTCTACTGTTACCTGCATCGACCAAAGCTTTTATATAGGTTAGAAATATTTGCCCAATATCTCTTTTCTCAACTGTTGTAAAATGACCAGAATTTTTTTTCATTCTGTTTAGTAGGTAAGATGCATGCATGACCTATAATTATCTCTAATAACGTTCACTTATATGATATTGTGTATGACCGTAATCAGTCCAGAGCCATACCGCCAATTACAGCCAATTATAGAGTTCAAACTATTCGTGGTTGGGCGAGCAGAGATACGATTCAAAATTCTTGCTCAATGAATGACAACATTGGCGAAAAGTATCATGGAAAATCAGCTTCCATAAGTGAGCTACCATGATGAGGAGATAACAATATTGTGTTGACAGATCTACAGGGAAGTACCTGGTCATTTACCTGAACATTTTCGTAAAACATTCTAGTATTAGCATGTTAGTTTCTTATCAGTACAAGTAAGGCAGAATAAAGTTATATCAATACTTTGGTTTTCAATTTCTCGAGATAAATGTATGACAGAAAAAGCAGACAATAAAAACATTTGCAAAAATTAGGAAGATTGCCCCCGTTGCAAGCTTTAAAAAGGCTATCAATGTAGCTTAAATGAGAATTTTATTGGCTAATGTAGCACTATTAAGCTCTTAAGCTTATTTCACACATAACAGATCCCATACAGTCGTCCACACATCGCTGACAGTCGTCGTTCACCATCTTTATCATTACCGAAAAATCATCAGCTTCCTTCTGGCGATAGAAAGTCTAAGGTCTTCGAGCACTACCCTACATGGTAAAAGTCAGTTGTCTTAAGCTTGGCGTACGTACGCCAAGATACGTACGTATTTTCACACGTTTTTCAGATTAGAATTACGTAAACCGCACAAATAATACTGATGTACCGTTAGCAAGGTCATCTGGCTCTGCCTTCATTCTGATAGCTTGGAATTACTTGCCTTTTCAGGCGTTAGGTTTGACTGCTATTTTCTGACTGTCAATTAGACGTGACCTATACTTGGATTTTGAAATCTTCTTAGTTCAGTGGTCTTCAACCTGTGCACCATGGCTAATGGGCCATGAGCTGGTTCCTAGGTGTGTGGCACACATATCTTTTAGGGAAAACTGAAGGAAAAGTTATATATATATACTAGCCGCAAAGCCGCCCTCCGGGCGGACTTTTTGGCTAGCTCCTGCGGAGGGCTATTGGTGGCCCACCACCTGTGTTTGGTGGGCCTTCGGCCCACCAAACATGGACTCTCCAGATAGCCCTTCTAACTTTCTGAAATCATGGATTTTAAAATGTATGTATTACCCCCACCATTCACTCAAACCATTACCCATCACCCCAACCCATTCACTTACCCATTACTCATCACCCACCCATTCACTCACCCATTACCCATCATCCACCCACCATTCACTCACCATTACCATCACCAACACACCCATTCACTCACCATTACCTATCACCACACACCCATTCATTTACACCATTACCCATCAACCCCCACCCATTTCACTCACTCATTACCCAATCACACCCCACCATTCACTCACCCATTTACATCACCAACACCATTAATTCACTCACCCATTACCCATCACCCCCACCCTATTCACTCACCATTACCCATCACCCCCACCATTCACTCACCCATTACCCATCACCACACACCCATTCACTCACCCATTACCCATCACCCCACCCATTCACTCACCCATTACCCATCACACACACCCATTCACTCACCCATTACCCATCACCCCCACCCATTCACTCACCCATTACCCATCACCCCCACCCATTCACTCACCCATTACTCATCACCACAAAGCCATTCACTCACCCATTACCATCACCCCCACACCATTCACTCACCCCCCACCCATTCACTCACCCATTACCCATCACCCCACCCATTCACTCACCCATTACCCATCACCACACACCCATTCACTCACCCATTACCCATCACCCCCCACCCATTCACTCACCCCCACCCATTCACTCACCCATTACCCATCACCACACACCCATTCACTCACCCATTACCCATCACCCCCACCCATTACCCATCACCACACACCCATTCACTCACCCATTACCCATCACCCCCCACCCATTCACTCACCCATTACCCATCACCACACAACCATTCACTCACCCATTACCCATCACCCCCACCTATTCCCTCACCCATCACCCATCACCCCCCACCCATTCACTCACCCATCACCCCACACCCATTACCCATCACCCCACCCATTCACTCACCCATTACCCATCACCCTACATCAAGGCTTCCTCAATTCTCGCAACCCACTTTTGTTTTCACAATTCTCGCTAATAGGCTGCTAAAAAAAAAGAGAACAAAAAGTGATCGGATCATCTCATAAGTGGGCTTATGACCTTCCCCTGGTCAACCTGATTCCAAAAATGTGCCATATGAGGTGTTTGCGCCACGGGGGCGGAACCTATACCACACACACACACACACACAGACAGACAGACAGACAGACAGACAGACACACTTTCGCTTATATTATTATTATTATATATATATATATATATATATATATATATATATATATATATATATATATATATATATATATATATATATATATATTTATATATATATATATATATATATATATATATATATATATATATATATATAATCTTTCAAAGTGGAAATTTAAGTGAATTCAGTAGTAGCACATACACCAACACGTGTATTATCAGAAAAAAGCAGTTACTAATATGATCAGTTACTAGATATTAGCTACTTTGAGATAAAGAAAACGTAATGTCAGGGGCGGATCTTGGGCAATTTTTTTTATTTTTTTTTTATTTGGGAGGGAGGGCAAGTTAGCGGCAAATATTCTTTTTGTGGTGAAGGATAAATCGTAGAGAAAAGCATCATCAGGAGACCAACATACACCGGATAACCTCAGAAAGGCTACACAAAACAAACAATAGAATGCACACTTCGTACTGGAATTACCGAATGATTTCTTATTAACAACGCATATTAAGCAGATTAAGAGTAAAAGGAACGTATCAGCTTTCGTTATCAGGCTTTTTGTTCACCAGAAAACTATATGAAATCGTAAATATTGGATAAATACCCAGCCCTCGGGAGTAACAAGTCATCATGTTGTGCTGAAATGGAATCTTATGATGATGATGATGATTATAATTATGATGTAACAGAAGCTCAAGACAGACCTTACAAACATAAATTCCCAAAAAGGAAATTACAAAAAATTATTAAAGTACTTTAAGGAATGTAAATTGCGATGTATTACTATAAACTATTACTATATAAATATTACTATAGATGATAAGACAAACAATCAGTACTTAAAATATTATATTCAATAAACCAGATAATTTAACTATGAAAATCAATATCCAATATATCCTGTATATATCAACAGTTACGTTCACATGCATTTTCTAGTCTAATGTACACTGTCACATTATCCTAGGAACTCCCTCGAGGGGTCGGCCAAAGCAGAAGAGTCTCCAGCAGCACCTGTCCATGTATCTCATTGTAACATCTTCTAGTCCAGTGTTCTTCAAACTTTTTTCATCGCAACCCAGTTTGATTTTATGCATTACATTCACGACCCTATTATACGTCTGTAGCGGCTTTCTCTTTCCAATGTGATTTATATTTTACAATTACATACGTACATACATATGCATATAAGTCTGCATACATATATACATACATACATACATGCATCTATGCATTCAAAATAATTGCATATGTTTGAGTGTGCCAATGTAAATTTTATCTATTAAAAGTATTTTAAAAATATGTAGAAGTGTTCTGTAAATTGTAACTACGTAAGTAGAGAAAAATAGTATTAATTGATTGACAAGTGAAAATTATGCGTACAAGTCCTGCCTTCTCCCATCAGCATTCTCTCTCTCTCTCTCTCTCTCTCTCTCTCTCTCTCTCTCTCTCTCTCTCTCTCTCTCTTCTCTCCTCTCTCTCTCTCTCTCTCTCTCTCTCTTATTAATGCATTTTACATATTGATTATATAATTATCAGTTTACGATGTGGCGACCCACTGAGCAAAGGCTCACGACCCAGTATTGAGTCGCGACCCGTACTTTGAAGAACCCTGTAATCTAGTCCATATATTATTTATCACCTTATTCTCACATCTTCCAGTCCTTTCTTGCATCACCTTCCTCACTCAAGAATTCCAACACTCTATCTTAATTTTTAACAGTAAAGTCATCTTCTCCACCACACTCTAGTCTGCTGGGACGATGAAGCAATCTAAACTTTCATGGCTCTATTGTCGAATTGGCATGACTCGTATGGGTTGTTGATTTGGTTAGAATGGAACACATATATCTTGATGATTCCTGATTTACAGTCCATTACATACAGCTCATTACAGGAACAAATCAAAGGGTAGCTGAATATATTTCGTAGCTTAGAAAATCACACTTACACTTACCAGTCCCCTCATTCATTAAGGTTATGTCTGGTTGCTCTTCGGTGTTGTAACTGGCGTGTTCAATGTATCTGAGCAGCCTGTATCAATCCTGTTGTTCCTCCATGCCTTGTAAGTAAGCTAAGGGAAGCTAACCAGGGGAGTATCCTGACAGCAAAACACCAAGTGAATGCTTTCGGTTTTACCTTTGCTATTATTATTGGACATGTCATCCCAAATGAAACAGTTTTAGTGAAGTTGAAACATAGTTGGCTGAAAATGTTACCAATATACAAACAGGCAACATTGTTTTTTACAAAATAAATATTCCTTTCTGTCGCCAAGATACCATTAATATTTACATAAAGTCTTCATCGTAATGAATAATTTATGCAAAACTCTGAGTAAATATAGAAATTATGCTAAACTGTCTGTGAAGTGATCAAATCCTTTTAAATTCCAATCAAAGTTAGCCAAGCTGAAGAGAGAACTATGGCAGGGGATTTCATGGAGCTGATGATTCGAAATGGAAGTCTTTACCTTGGCGACCTTTCTCTCCTTTGAATCCTCTGGGACCTGAGACTCCTTTGTAGCTCTGCCCCTTGGCGCCAGACTCTCCTCGATCACCGCGGCAACGACAAGACTGCGGGAAATGAGTCAACATGAAACGCCATCCTATAAGAACATAAGAAAATAAGGAAGCTACAAGAGGCCGTGAGACCTACACGAGGTAGTTCCTGTTACTTAACACTACCTACATCCACCTTTCATCCCCATCCATGAATTCATCTACCCTCCTTTTAAAGCTCCCTAATGACTCCGCACTAACTACCTGTCTACTGAGTCCATTCCAATAATTCACCACCCTTTACCACCATTTACCTACGTAATGAATACAAATCAGTCATTGTGAGGCATATTTTTTCCACATTTGAGATTCTACTTAAGAATAATTGGTAATCATGGAATTAAGTTCAGCGCTTACCTCTTTACTTCCACAATAATTATGGCTTTGCGTAAGTCTCACGATTTTTTTTTTACATCAATAAAGGACTGGCCAAGGGGGGAAAAAGAAATAAAAAGCCCGCTAGCTGCCAGTCCTCATTAAGAAGACAGTAAGAGTAGAAAGTTGGGTGGATCAATATAGTTCGGGATTTCAATTCAGGTATTAATTTCAAAACGTGGTTCAATTTAGTTTCGTTTATTGCTTTACTTATCGAGTTTTACTGGTGCATTATACATACTGCGAATATTAGTGCTGCTGAGAAAATAGCGAATATAACATTTCCTTCGTCCTTGAACAATCTAAATCAACCGGTGCGTATTAAGGTTGAAACTGAAATCGATGTTCTTCAAAGATGTGGTTGCTTGGTGTTTTTTTCTTTCTTTAACATGGGTATATTTACAAGTCCCCTTACTAATTACGCTTCTGTGTGGTTGTTCTTAGGATTCACTGTTGTACTTAAGTGTCAGAGCAACATTTTTTCAAACCTGTTCATCCTCCATGCCTTGAAAAGTGAGGTAAGGGCTGCCAACCAGGCGAGTCAAGTGGTTAATGGCAAGGGTGACGAAGCCAGGAAAAATGTGGGCTTAACCCCTTTGAGGCCCTGAACGTAATTTTCATTGTAATTTGACTACCATTAGACCATTTTGATGAATATAAGCAATGTTTTATAAATATGTTTAGTATCCTTGTCCACTAGCTAATTTGGTGTATTTAGTTACTTCTCGTAATTCTATGGCTAACAACAGACAATTTTATATAGCAAAGGAGTGATCTGGGTGTGAAAGGGGTTAAAGCAAGCATTACATTGATGCTGTCAAAGTGAAATTAACTATTCATGTGTTCTACTTACAGGCAAATTCCAGATATTTTCGGGGAAGTGAGTGACCCGATGGAATGCTGCCATGACTGTAAGCACTGGTATCAGTTTACGTTATAAACCACTGACGATACATGCAGAGATACATTATTATTCCGAATAGTATGAAACAAATGCTATTTTATTGATACCAACATGCATGCCCCATAAATCTGGCCGCTGATCCTTAACCCGAGATGTTATAAAGGAATCCAGTTAATACGGCATCGAGTTCAAGCCTAATGGACTCGAGCTCAATTGGTTGGTCTGAGACGGTTATATTTTGTCTTGATCTGTCATACTTATAATCAGGGGACATGGTAGACTTTGCAATATCCTCTATGAACATTAATACTCTGGTACATTATTGAAGTCATGGCGGACGTGTGCAGTGGTTATGACCTCACTTTAGGAGGTTAGACATGGCGTTAGATTAGTAAGGACGAATCGTTCACGTTTTTGTTACCAGATATTGTACGTGGTATTATTATAGCAGAGCGAACGTGGCGTTAGAAGACTGTACATGGCGTTAGGGGCGTGTAAGTGGCATTAGTGTGTGTACGTGGCGTTAGGAGCGATTAGCAATAGCTAAAATCAGCGTGACCTGCTTTTTCAATATTACTAAACTCATTGTTTACCTCAAGCCTATCAGTTATCATCAAGGAGAATTGGACTCTTTATGCTGTCCTTACAGCTCACTATTTATTTTCTCACCGGAAATATCAGATTTGTGACTTATTGAAAAAATGGAAATAGAAACTTGCCTACAATTTTCGATGAATAAAATGATCCCATCTTAAAAATATAACTGTCTTGTTTTACACAAAAGTAAAAAGTTGGTGCCCACAAACTAGAGAATCCATAATTTATATCCTTAATATCCAATCATGTAAAGCAATGCACTCACCGCCTGGCTGCCAGGAAGGCCGGGAATCCCTTTGGAGCCAAGAGGTCCTGATGGCCCCTGTGGAGGCTGAGTGTCCTCTTTGAAGGAGCACGTGCCCGGGCTGCCGCCTCCCCCCAGCTCACCCTTGGGTCCTGGGCCGCCTTTTGCGCCTTTCTGTCCTCGACTCCCACTGAAATCGATCTCTGCAAAGAAGCATGGCGATAACAACATACAACAGTAGGTCAAGAACAATGTCGGGTCTGCCGCCTAGTATTCAGAAGAGGTGAAAATACTGCGATAAGCCCATTCGTAATTATGAAAAAACAAAATAAGAAATGAAATATACCATTGTGCAAAGAGAAAAAATGCGTGCAGATTAGTAGGCTACATGCCATTGTACAGTGTGATGGAGTACCTGATATAAACTTTGATCCATCCAACTTGAATCCCTCTCCATAAATATGTCGTCTTCTTTTAAAACTCCCCTATCAACTCTGTTTTGGCGAACTAATAACTAAGTCTATGCTAATCATCAATCACCATTTGTGAGCCAATTTCTTTCTTTAATCTTAAATATATTTAATTTCTTCTATAAATCTTGAGCTGATTTCTTCCCATCTCTTTTCTAAATTTAAGTGCAATAATCCAGCGTGACCTCGAAGACCACTAAGGACGAGTGTTTCGGATCGCCACCACTCCCTCGTCGGCGCCAAACTCACCCATGACGCCCCACGATCAGTGTTTCTAGCGAGGAAAATATAATAAAAAAATTCTTTACGTCACCTAAACTGCACCATTTAAATTACAATGAAAAGAGAATCTCAAGGCCAATAATTGAGTAGTCCAAATGCGTTATTCTGAATTCCTTGCATGTAGCCTACCTTTAACGTCTCTTAGTAAAAAATACATCAAAAATTTCTTGTATTGTAAGATAGCTTCATTGTCCTGCTATACATTGTTACGTATTTCACTCCTTTCTAACCCATGCATGATCATGAATATATCTCCAATTTACTGTATCCTAAATTTCTATTTTCACCCAACTAACCAGTACCAATAGTTCCTTGCATAAGGTAATGAAGGGACAAAGAATCCATGTACATATTCCGTGCATATTCCCTGACCATATCTATTCCAGAGAGATCACGGCGGGCTTATAACCATTCCTCTCACGAGCACTTGACTGATTCAGTTTTGGATTTTTTTTCGGTCATGGTAAGCGACACAAAACCTAATCATGAACTAATTTCACTTTACTATACTGAAGCAATAGGTCTTGTTGAATACCCTTGAAAATAATCTATAGTTTGCATTCACATGATATCGAAGTGTGTGGGCTGCTTTGCGATCACTACATTTATCCATAACCTCGTTAGTCATTCACTGACTATAATTATATAATCCAACAAATGACCTTTCAGCAACTTAACCATTATCAGTCTGACACTACTGTATATAGCCTATTGTTGTATCAGGTACAGCTGGAATGACGTAAAATGTATCGCAGTCGGGAATAGCTGCAGTAAAAGTCTATCACGACGATATCCCGGTTTGTTTACTGTTACGTGGGAAATATCTCCAAACGCTCAGTATTGTAGTTAATAACGATTCTCAAAATGTCGAGTCGGTGTAAGGGCTGAGAAGCGTCTGCATACGTAGATATTTCTCCCCTTCCTGTGAATCGGGGGGACGAGTCTTCAGAATCAGAATGCCACGCGCCGGAGAGGAGTGGTGACATAATTATATGCCCGTTGATAGCACACGTGTGTATGCGTAGTAACAACTGTGCGCGTGTTAAGTTATATTTCAAAATATCAGAACAGGCAAGTAAAACCTTAAAGTCAGTGAATATTTCAGTAACTTTGAGTTTGCTTTATAAGGCAAGGCTTGAGGGTAGACTAGAAGCTGTAACAGTGCAGACAGGACAGCGTGCAGTGTAGTTTAGCACAGACCGAGGCAATCACAGAGGGGAGAACAAAATTCCAAGACACAAAGACAGAATACAGGAAGAGTATGTTTGCTACATTCATATCATACTTGAAGGTCATTGTTGAGGATAGATCATAATACCTAGAACATGTCTATATAAGCCTTATATGTTGATTATCAAAGCCTCTCACCTCTAAATTTAACAGACAAAGACTTGATTGCGTCGCTGTGGGATGCTATTTCAACCTGCATCGCGTTGAGTTTCTCAAGGTCATCTTTTAGATTGTTGAGCCGGATTCCTAAGTCATATGGGTTGTACTTGCATATGCGTGACCTTGGCTGTAGAAATGGGGGAAAATATATCGCACATTTACTTATTGGGCAGAAAATGCAAATGCTAGTTTTCTGGCAACATGATTAACCCATTGTATGGAGTACACTATGGAGGAAAACTTACCTCGCAACACGATGAATTACGATTCTGGAGTACATTCAATATGTATATAAGCTGGTCGGTGTCTGGGCAGCACGACGGGCAGGCGGAGGACTGCCCTTGGCAAGAGCCTGGTAGTCCTGGAGAGCCTGGCAGGCCCGGGGGCCCGTATCCCGGGGGACCAGGCGGACCAGGCGGCCCGGGCTGTTTCCAACCATACGTGCCTGGGTTTCCCATGGGTCCGCGTGGACACACGGGGCAATCCATGCCTGGCATGCAGCCAGGCGGACACAGTGCACCAGGTGGGCAAGGAGGACAAGGAGTGTTCGGACATCCTGGGGGGCATCGAGATCCCGGGTAGCAATCAGGACAAGGGGTTGCAGGGCATCCAGAGGGACACCTCATTCCTGGGTAGCACGGAGGACAAGAGAACACGGGGCACTTCGGGGGACATGGGGTTCCTGGATAGCATGGTGGACACGTGGTCTGCGGGCAGGTTGGAGGACATGCCTCTCCTGGATAGCACTCTGGGCAAGGCGTCTGGGGACATCCTGAAGGACACTTATAGCCTGGATAGCACTCTGGACATGGTTTTGGTCGGCATCCAGGTGGACAGAAAGCGTCATCATAACAAACTGGGCAAGGGGTTTGAGGACAGTTTGGAGGACATTTTTCCCCAGGATAACAAATTGGGCATGGCTTAACAGTACATGCTGAGGGACAGTCGTCTCCAGGATAACATTCCGGACACGAAGTTATGGGACAGTTACCGGGACACCATTCTCCAGGATAGCAACTTGGACATAGGGTAGATGGACACCCAGCAGGACATCGTTCTCCAAGGTAGCAAAGGGGGCAAGGAGTTAAAGGACATCCTGGAGGACATAATTCTTTGGAGTAGCAGAATGGACATTGTGTCGTGGGACAGGTAGGCGGACATTTCTGACCTGGATAACAGATTGGACACTCTTTTGTTGGACACACATTTGGGCATTGCTCTCCAGGATAACATGATGGACATGGAATAATAGGACATCCACGTGGGCAAGTTTCCCCTGAATAACAGACAGGGCATGGAGTTTCTGGACATCTTGAAGGACATGGCTGTCCAGGAAAACATGCAGGACAAGGTGTAATGGGGCACCTAGATGGACACGGCGTAGTTGGATAGCAGACCGGGCAGGGCAGTATAGGACATCCTGCTGGACATCGGTCACCTTCATAGCACTCAGGGCATTGCGTTAGGGGACACCCTGATGGACACTCATCTTCGGTGTAACAAAATGGGCAGGGTGTTCTTGGACATCCTGGTGGACATCGTACACCGGGATAGCAAACCGGGCACGGCGTTATTGGGCACCCAGAGGGACATTTGTCCAGGGGGAAACATTCAGGGCATTGTGTTGAAGGACAAGATGCTGGACATTTGTCTCCAGGATAGCAGTCAGGACACGGACTCACTGGGCATCCTCGTGGACACTCCTCACCCGGATAACAGGTAGGACACTCGAAGGGGGAACACCCAAGAGGACAAAAAGTACCAGGATAACACTCAGGGCATTGTGTTAGTGGACATCCTGGGGGACATCTATTTCCCGGGTAGCATTTTGGACAGAGGGTTTGCGGACATCCTTGAGGACAGGTCTGTCCTGGGTAACAGTCTGGACAAGGAGTGGGTGGACATTCCGTAGGGCATAAAACTCCTGGATAACAAGACGGACATGGTGTCCTTGGACATTCGGGAGGACATTTTGTCCCAGGAAAACAAGGAGGACAAGGTATTGTAGGACAAACCTCAGGACACCTGCTGCTTGGGTAACAGTTTGGGCACGGAGTTATTGGGCATCCAGAGGGACACTTCTCTCCAGGATAGCATGTAGGACATTGTCCAGATGGACAAGTCGACGGACATATTTCTCCTGGAAAACAAGGAGGACAAGGCTTCACAGGACATCCCGCGGGACATTTTTGCCCTGGGTAACAGTCTGGACATGGTGTACGAGGACATCCTTCGGGACACCTTTCTCCACGGTAACAAGTGGGGCATGGCGAGATGGGACATCCTCTGGGACAGGTTTGACTAGAATAACAAATTGGACATTGTTCCCAACATCCAGCAGGACAAGGGGCTCCTGGCAGACATGGAGGGCATGGTGTTGGTGGACATCCGGTGGGACATGACTGACCAGGATAACATTTTGGACAGTTTATCGAGCATCCAGCTGGGCATGGCTGATTGGGATAACAGGTCGGGCATGGAGTTGCTGGACACCCCGATGGACATTCCATTCCAGGATAACACAGTGGACATGGAAGAACAGGACATCCTCGTGGACATGAAGTACCAGGGTAGCAGAGGGGACATGGGATCTGAGGACATCCTGGAGGGCATTGTGTTCCTGGATAGCAAGGGGGGCATCTATTTATGGGACATCCAGCAGGACACGGCTGGCCGGGATAGCAGGTTGGGCACGGGGTAGGTGGGCATCCTGATGGACATTGTATACCTGGATAACACACTGGACAAGGCGTTATCGGACATCCTACGGGACATGGCTTCCCTGGGTAACAAGCAGGGCAAGGCGTTAATGGGCATCCTTCAGGGCAAGATAATCCTGGATAGCAGGGTGGGCATTGCATTTGAGGACATCCGGAAGGACAAGGATACCCTGGAAAACAAGTCGGACACGGTGTTTCTGGACATCCGGTAGGGCATGGAGTCCCAGGATAGCAGGGAGGGCATTGAGGTCTTGATGGACATAAGTTACACTGGTAGGGTGGTTGAACCGGGGGGGGATAGGGTCAGGGCTTGGGCATCCAGGGGGACAATTAACACCCGGGATACATAACGGGCATCTTGCTTGCCTCTTGATGTAGCTCCTCTTGCTCAGCACAAACATGAGGGAGTCCAGAGCATCCTCGAAGTGAGAACCCTCCAGGTGACTAATGCCAAGTGATGCATTTCTGGTCTGTGTGATTGGCAACAGGTCAGGACGAAGAAGCTCGTCCGCCAGGTTCTCGAGGGCGTCCACCTCGGATGCTAGCCTGGCATCGGCAAGCAGACATGGCCCCAGGAGGAGGGAGGGCACCAGAAGCCACAGCCACCAATTCATACCTGGAGGAAGAAGCACAAACATCATTTCCCTGTGTTGACCTGTGGGTGTATTTATGTATGTATGCACGTGGGCTTATCCACATTACCATCATCATCATTAATCATTATCATCATTTTCAAAAAACAATTAAGACAAAAAATCAAATAATCAACACATTAATTTTCTAATATCAATTTCGGAGTAACTGTCAAATCCATCGTCGAGTGGCTGAAAGAAATCCGCATGGCAGCAATTACCTGGTCTTCGATTGCGCGTGTGACGGAAAAACTCTAGGGGCTGCATGATCTTGACTGAAGATCCGAACATCATAGAAAACGCGATCTTCACCTAAGACCACAGGTGTCACTATAAAAATCCAGCCTGCGCCACTAACGGGCGAGATCGACGAAGATCAAGACTTCATAAGCCTACAGGCGCTATAGGCTCCAATAAAAAAAAAATATAAAATAAAAATAGATTTTTATTTCTTAAGTGTTTTTACTCAAGAGGATTTGAAGATGGTACCTGATAGTGAGCAGATGTTTAGAGGAAAGGACGATGAGAAACTCAAAGATATTGTGATAACTAGGGAAATGGTTGAAGGTATAGATAGAATGAAGAATTTTAAGTCACCAGGACCATATGAAGTTTATCAATCAATCATTGGGGGCATACGCCGGGGGGTGCGTCGCCTCGCCCACCCTACGACGCCACTCCCGGGGGTCACCACACATGAGTCCCCATGCAGGCTCCTTTCCCATACCAAGCAGCTCTCGACAAGACACATCAACTTGCCCCAGCCACGAGCCTCGTGAGCCCCTTGGCCTCCTCCACGCCGGATTGTCTCTTACAGATACAACCCAATGGGAAGGATTGGTTTCAGGGTAGCGTGCCACATGTCCATATAGCCGAAGTTGGCGCTGACGGACTATGCAGGTAATAGGCCTCGATTCAGTCTCACGGTGCAATCGCTGATTTGACACGTAATCATCCCAGCGATACCCCATGATTCTGCGGAGACACTTATTACCAAAGGCATCGATTCGTCTCTTCAAGTCGCCATTTAGTGTCCATGTTTCACAACCATAGAGTAAGACAGGGATCACAAGCGACTTGAAGATCCGGATCTTTGTCCTCCTGCACAGGTACCGACAACGCCAAATACTCCTGCTGAGCGAGTCCATAACACCGTGGGCTATGCCAATCTGCCGTAAGACTTCTTGACGTGACCCGCCGTCATTATGGGCTGCGTTACCAAGGTATGTAAGACTTTCCAAGATCTCAATGTCCTCGCCGCACACATGAACAGACTGTACTGTTTCATCTAGTAAGCCTCCAAACACCTGGACCTTGTGTTGCCGACGGATGCTCCACAATCACTTTGATCTACAACTTTGCCCAATACCCAGTCCATACAAGTGTTGAAAAGTGATGGGGCAAGGACGCACCCTTGCCTCACTCCTGTTTTCACAGGAAAGAAGCTGGATACACCTCCTCCACACTTCACAGCACTCTCAGTCCCAGAGTACAAACCAATCATCAAACCAATAGTCCTTGCAGGAATCCCGCGAAGTCGCAGAAGATCCCAGAGTGACTCACGATGCACTGAGTCAAACACCTTCTTGAGATCAACATAGGCTGCAAGCATTCCCTGTCGAAACTCACGTCGGCGTTCCACCAGGACACGAAGCGCTAGGATACGGTCCGTTGTTGACTTACCAGGCGTTATCTCAGAGTATTAAAAGAATGCAAAGAGGTTGTTAGTGAGTCATTAGTGTACATCTTTAGGAAATTGGTTGATATAGGGGAGGTGCCGTTATTGTGGAGGAAAGAAAATGTAGTCCCCATATTTAAGAAGGGTGATAGAGGACTAATGTCAAATTATCGACCCGTTAGTCTAACGTCAGTGGTAGCAGGTAAATTATTAGAATCTGTTATTGCAAAAAACATTAGAGAGCATTTTGAAAAGCATAGTTTGGTCAATGATTCACCAAGGGCAGGTCATGTCTCACCAATTTATTGAGTTTTTATAAGAAACTTTATGAGACAGCAGATAATGATAAGGATTATGATATATTATACATGGACTCTAATAAGGTATTCGACAAGGTACCACACGAGAGACTCTTAAATAAGGTTAAGGCTCATGGAATAGATGGGAAGGTTCTTCGTTGGATTAGATCTTGGCTAAGTGATAGGCAACAAAGGGTTACAATAATTTAATGGTTTTAAATCTGAATGGGGGCAGGTAACAAGCGGGGTTCCACAAGGGTATGTTTTGGGTCCATTACTATTTTTTATTTACATCAATGACTTAGATAGTGGAATTAGCAGTGATATCAGCAAGTTTGTTGATGATACTAAGGTAGGTAGGATTATTAGATCACAGTCTGATGTAAACACATTGCAGGGAGACTTAGATAAATTAAATGAGTGGGTAGTCAGGTGGCAGATGGAATTTAATATTGATAAGTGTAGCATAATTAATGGTGGTAGAAAAAATCCTGGTAATAGGTACACCATAAGCAATGTATCGCTGAAAAGATCAGAAGGTCAGAAAAATCTTGGAGTGAGGGTGAGCTTAGACCTCCGTCCTAGGAAACAATTACTTGAGGCTAGAAATAAAGCTAATAGAGTGTTAGGATTCATTACCAGGAGTGTTAAAAGTAGAAGTGCTGAGGTTATTCTAAAGCTTTATTTGGCTCTAGTCAGACCTCACCTAGACTAAGCGGTTCAGTTTTGGTCTCCGTATTACAGGATGGATATTGCATTGTTAGAATCAGTGCAGAGAAGGATGACCAAAAAATGATACAGGGGATGCGTAACTTTAATTATGAGAAGAGATTGAAGCTATTAAATTTACACTCACTCGAGAGGCGTAGAGTAAGGGGCGATCTGATAGAAGTTTTTAAGTGGATAAAGGAATACAATAAAGGAGATTTAGGAAATGTTCTTACGGCTATTAATCAGGGTAGAACAAGAAGTAACGGATTCAAGCTGGAAAAGCGGAGATTAAAAAAGAAATAGGGGAAAACTGGTTCACAAATAGGGTGGTAAATGATTGGAATGGACTCGGTAGTCAGGTAGTCAGAGCTGGGCGGAGCGCAAACGAAAGCGCAAATGCGCAAAAGCGCAATTTGCGCTCATAAATATTATGTGCTTATAATTAAATGTGCTAAATATTATTATGTGCTAAATAATTATAAAATATTTGCGCTTTGCGCTTTGCGCAAAACGCCGAAAATTTGCGCTTTTGGAGTTTGCGCTCTCGATATTTTATAAGTCCGCAAATGCGCAAACTTAGCAGAAAAACTTTACCGAGAAACTCAAATGACGTAAAATAAAAAAATTAAAAGATACGTCAAATATAGTATTTATATTTAAGTTTACTTTTTATTTAAAAAACGCTGCAGAAAAGAGCAAGCTCATGCCATGGTGGAGTACCTCAACCCCGACCTGGAGGACACCATCAAGAGGAGGATTGTCCAGGAGATCAAGGCAAAGGTGGGCGACCACAACGGCAACGGCAACAACGACGCCCCGGTCCAGACCCGGCCCAGCACCTTCGAGTACATGAAGGCGGCAAGGAGGCCGTTGTCCCAGGGGGACGTGGACGAGGAACTGGAGAAGAACTTGCACTCCTGGACCCAGCTGGACGTCCAGGATAACGTGCCTCTGTCACCTGACATGTTTCCCATGGAGCACAGGCAGATCTGGGTGGACCTGTTCATGGGTACAACACTCCAGTGCCCTCCTCAGCGGCGGTAGAGCGGCTGTTCAGCATGGGCTCAGACGTCATGAGGCCGAAGCGATCGAGTCTGACGGCCAAGAACTTCGAGAAGCTGGTGTTCCTTAAGGGTAACATGAACCTCCTCAAGGGTCGGTGGGAGCTGGAGGACAGTGACAAGGAGGACTAATATTAGTATTGTGTATTTTCATTTTTCAACAATTTTGTATTGTTTTGACAGTATTATCTTATTTTCTATATAAACTTGTGTTCAATAAATGCTTCAAATACTGTAAACATTCAATCTTTTAATCATTTATACACTTTATATTAATTTAACATAGAATTTTTCAGTTTGCAGACTAAAAAATGAGGTTTGCGCTTTAACTTTTATGTTTGCGCTTTAATTTTTTTTATTTGCGGTCTAGTTTTTTTTTTGCGCTAGAAATTTGCGCTTTTGCGCTTGCGCTCCGCCTTTTTTCGAGAATTTTGCGCTTTTGCGCTTTGCGGGCTCGATCGCGAAAATTTGCGCTTTGCGCTTTGCGGACTAAGGAAAAAAATTTGCGCGCCCAGCTCTGCCTGAGGTAGTTAGTGCGGAGTCATTAGGAAGCCTTAAAAGGAGGCTAGATCATTTCATGGATGGGGTAAAAGGTGGATGTAGGTAGCGTTAAGTAACAGGAACTACCACGTGTAGGTTCACGGCCTCTTGTAGCTTCCTTATTTTCTTATGTTCTTATGTTCTTATGTTCGTCGGGACAATCACCAGACTTGCGTCTTTCCTCACCCTTTGAGGTGCAACAAAAAACAACAACTTACAACTACATTGCTTTTCTATGACAGGTGATCTCTGTCGGTGAAAATGCTTAAAAATTCTTTGGCATACACACATACACACACACGTATGCGCGCGCACGCGTGAACATGACGCTAAGGAATGATGGCAGAAAAGAGGACAAAAACTAGAATTGAGAAAAATCAGATATCTAAAGGATGTCAAAATGTTTGGAATGGTCTGCAGGCGGAGATGGTATGACTTAAAAGTACATTTATGCGTTAACACAAACAAGCAGAAGTTACCCGTAAAAGGTATGATGATCTGAAAGACAATCTGAATGACTTTGCACATGTAAAACCATGTTTATGACTCTCTCTCTCTCTCTCTTTCTCTTTCTCTTTCTCTTTCTCTTTCTCTTTCTCTTTCTCTTTCTCTCTCTCTCTCTCCTCTCTCTCTCTCTCTCTCTCTCTCTCTCTCTCTCCTCTCTCTCTCTCCTCTCTCTCTCTCTCTCTCTCTCTCTCTCTCTCTCTCTCTCTCTCTCTCTCTCTCTCTATATATATATATATATATATATACACATACATATATATATCCCTGTCGCTTCTTTGTTATTATCTGTTCACTCGTTATCAATACTTTCCCCGTATTTTATATGATACTCTGAAAGATTTAGGGTGGTTTTATGATGTCAAATGACATGCTATTACACTCGCACATATATATTTTTTTCTGTTGATGAAGAAATTGAATAAACCTGGCCAAATAAAAACCATTTCAGGGGTGACCGAACCTTTCCTGAAAGTTGGTTGAGATTGGGACAGAAATGGCGGAACCTTAGCTGTACAGGCAGACGGACATTCGGTGAATTATAAGAAGATGATTCGATACAAATTTAACCACGAACTTAGCTCAACTAAACGTGACTCTGTATGAGAGCCTTCTGTCTCCACCCGTGACTCTGTATGAGACAGAGAGCCTTCTGTCTCCACCCGTGACTCTGTATGAGACAGAGAGCCTTCTGTCTCCACCCGTGACTCTGTATGAGACAGAAAGCCTTCTGTCTTCACCCATGACTTTGTATGAGACAGAGAGCCTCCTATCTTCACCCATGACTCTGTATGAGACAGAGAGAGCCTCCTGTCTTCACCCGTGACTCTGTATGAGACAGAGAGCCTTCTGTCTCCACCCGTGAATCTGTATGAGACAGAGAGCCTTCTGTCTTCACCCGTGACTTTGTATGAGACAGAGTGAACCTCCTGTCTTCACCCGTGACTCTGTATGAGACAGAGAGCCTCCTATCTTCACCCGTGACTGTATGAGACAGAGAGCCTCCTGTCTTCACCCGTGACTCTGTATGAGACAGAGAGCCTCCTGTCTTCACCCATGACTCTGTATGAGACAGAGAGCCTCCTGTCTTCACCCGTGACTGTATGAGACAGAAAGCCTCCTGTCTTCATCCGTGACTCTGTATGAGACAGAAAGCCTCCTGTCTTCATCCGTGACTCTGTATGAGACAGAAAGCCTCCTGTCTTCATCTGTGACTCCGTATGAGAGAAAGCCTCCTGTTTTCACTCATGACTCTGTATGAGACAGAGAGCCTCCTGTCTTCACCCGTGACTCTGTATGAGACAGAGAGAGCCTTCTGTCTTCACCCGTGACTCTGTATGAGACAGAAAGCCTCCTGTCTTCACCCGTGACTCTGTATGAGACAGAGAGCCTCCTGTCTTCACCCATGACTCTGTATGAGACAGAAAGCCTCCTGTCTTCACCCGTGACTCTGTATGAGACAGAGAGCCTCCTATCTTCACCCGTGACTGTATGAGACAGAGAGCCTCCTGTCTTCACCCGTGACTCTGTATGAGACAGAGAGCCTCCTGTCTTCACCCGTGACTCTGTATGAGACAGAGAGAGCCTCCTGTCTTCACCCGTGATTCTGTATGAGACAGAGAGAACCTCCTGTCTTCACCCGTGACTCTGTATGAGACAGAGAGCCTCCTGTCTTCACCCGTGACTCTATATGAGACAGAAAGCCTCCTGTCTTCATCCGTGACTCTGTATGAGACAGAAAGCCTCCTGTCTTCACCCATGACTCTGTATGAGACAGAGAGCCTCCTATCTTCACCCGTGACTGTATGAGACAGAAAGCCTCCTGTCTTCACCCATGACTCTGTATGAGACAGAGAGCCTCCTATCTTCACCCGTGACTGTATGAGACAGAAAGCCTCCTGTCTTCACCCATGACTCTGTATGAGACAGAAAGCCTCCTGTCTTCACCCGTGACTGTATGTGACAGAGAGTCTCCTGTCTTCATCCGTGACTCTGTATGAGACAGAAAGCCTCCTGTCTTCACCCGTGACTCTGTATGAGACAGAAAGCCTCCTGTCTTCACCCGTGACTGTATGAGACAGAGAGCCTCCTATCTTCACCCGTGACTGTATGAGACAGAGAGCCTCCTGTCTTCACCCGTGACTCTGTATGAGACAGAGAGAGCCTTCTGTCTTCACCCGTGACTCTGTATGAGACAGAAAGCCTCCTGTCTTCACCCATGACTCTGTATGAGACAGAGAGCCTCCTGTCTTCACCCATGACTCTGTATGAGACAGAAAGCCTCCTGTCTTCACCCGTGACTCTGTATCAGAGAGAGAGCCTCCTATCTTCACCCGTGACTGTATGAGACAGAGCCTCCTGTCTTCACCCGTGACTTTGTATGAGACAGAGAGCCTCCTGTCTTCACCCGTGACTCTGTATGAGACAGAGAGAGCCTCCTGTCTTCACCCGTGATTCTGTATGAGACAGAGAGAGCCTCCTGTCTTCACCCGTGACTCTGTATGAAACAGAGAGCCACCTGTCTTCACCCGTGACTCTATATGAGACAGAAAGCCTCCTGTCTTCATCCGTGACTCTGTATGAGACAGAAAGCCTCCTGTCTTCACCCATGACTCTGTATGAGACAGAGAGCCTCCTATCTTCACCCGTGACTGTATGAGACAGAAAGCCTCCTGTCTTCACCCATGACTGTATGAGACAGAGAGCCTCCTATCTTCACCCGTGACTGTATGAGACAGAAAGCCTCCTGTCTTCACCCATGACTCTGTATGAGACAGAAAGCCTCCTGTCTTCACCCGTGACTGTATGAGACAGAGAGCCTCCTGTCTTCATCCGTGACTCTGTATGAGACAGAAAGCCTCCTGTCTTCACCCGTGACTCTGTATGAGACAGAAAGCCTCCTGTCTTCACCCGTGACTGTATGAGACAGAAAGCCTCCTGTCTTCACCCGTAACTCTGTATGAGACAGAGAGAGCCTCCTGTCTTCACCCGTGACTCTGTATGAGACAGAGAGCCTCCTGTCTTCACCCGTGACTCTGTATGAGACAGAGAGCCTCCTGTCTTCACCCGTGACTCTGTATGCGACAGAAAGCCTCCTGTCTTCATCCGTGACTCTGTATGAGACAGAAAGCCTCCTGTCTTCACCCATGAATCTGTATGAGACAGAGTGAGCCTCCTGTCTTCACCCGTGACTCTGTATGAGACAGAGTGAGCCTCCCGTCTTCATCCGTGACTCTGTATGAGACAGAGTGAGCCTCCTGTCTTCGCCCATGACTCTGTATGAGACAGAGAGCCTCCTGTCTTCGCCCATGACTTCCCATGACTTTGGCTTGAACGAAGACAGCCTTACAAACTTCAGCTACCGCCTTGCATGGCCCGCGTGACGAAGGAGCCTCAGCCTGTCTTCACATTTATAACTCTCGGCCGCCCCGCAAATACCGTGCCTTGCACTATGATTGCTCTAGAGCAGTGCTCTTCAACCTTTTTTGATGTTGTCCACCTCTAGTAGTGATTTGGTAAGAGCTGTCCACCACAAAAAATTTTCTCTATAAAATCTCACGGCTCTGACATTTTAAATCTAACTATATTATTCTACAAAATATATAGGTAGGAAAAGGCAGCTTCACTCTCATTTTGAATTTACAGTTTACATATCCTTCTGTATAATAACACATGCAGTCTAAAACTATAAATATACAGGGAAAAGTTAAACATACCTTCGGAATTCCACAGCAAATGCATTTTTCTTCATGAAACTAAAGTAAAACTGAACTTAATATGCGTTATATTTGGTAATCCAGAAAACAAAGCCTTTTCCTTCAAGTAACAAAATTCAGTGGCTTGGCTGCTGTTGCAATTTGTCTGCTATCAGCTTTAATCGAGGCATCAGACCATTTTAAAGTGCAACCCGCATAAGATGATCCAAATTCAGAATGGCATTCCTTTTCTATGCCTTGATTAAAACTAAGCTTTGCTGACACAAGACATGATGTTGGCATCTGCACAAACATGGCTGTTGCCTTCTCAGCTTACTTCTTGTAGAGTAAACTCCTTGTATCTTGTGTCCTTACTCCTTGTATCAAGCAGGACAACTCAGCAATGCAATGCATAGGATGGCCAAATGTTTTGAAAGCTGCTTTTTCAGATTAATCCACTGGAAGCTTCAATAGGGCATCAGAATGATCAGTTCCATCATCTGAGAATGGATGAAGCTTTCACATGTTGGAGGTCTGAGGTGTCTTGGAAATAGAAGTCAAGGTTTTCCTGCATCAAATGGCAGGTGTCTGGTAATCCAGGGGGACATTCGTACCTCCAGTGTCTGCTCTGCTGTCTGCATACCATGTTCCCAGCCACTGCCAGCCAGCCATATAGATATCAATGACTTCAAAATCAGAACATCACCTCTCTTCTACATTGCTTTTAATTTTTTTCACCTTCAGTTTGAATCCATTTATTTTCCCTATACTTGTAAAAATATCCCCACTTTTACCTAGTTTTATACCCTAGATTTATTTTCCTTATCTATACCGACACGTGGGCATGATCTCGTCCACCCACCTGTCCACCCCAAGACAGCCGTCCACCCCTCACTCAGTCTCGTCCACCTTTAGGTGGACCGTCCACCCAGGTTGAATAGCACTGCTCTAGAGTCTAGACTATTTGTGCCGTGCGTTGTCGTGTCAAGTTTGAATTAATGAGGATAAGTGTGGCAGCCTGTTTCCTCCCTATAGGTTTCCTGATTTCCTATGGATTTGTGTGCGAATGCGTCCTTCCATTCCATAGAGCCTCACTGTGCCGCCGTCCGAAGCCTGTTCATGAGCAGCTCCACTACAACACTGCCACCCGCCCATCTCCCTCCTCCCCTCCGTTGCCCAGGCGGCACCAGGGGGCAGTTGTCTCAAGTACAACTTCTCCCATAGTGGCAGGAAGGGGGTGGGGTGGGGGGGGGGACGCGAAATGCGTATGTAAGTGTTGTCACCTCATTTATTTATAGTTGCGTCGCCTTGGCCTCAATGATCAATTAATATTCTCTCATTTATAGCCGCATAGCAAATCTATTATTATCTATAGATAGATCTGTAGATAATCTAAGATTATCTACATATTTGTCCCTTTGCAAGTAAGGGCTTTTCCGGCTCTTTTAGCGTAAATGTCCTAGGTTCCAAGACAAAACCAACACAATCACACATACACGGGGAGGCGGTGGCAGGTTATATATATGGTTATATAGCGCCTGCAAGTGGCGTGCTCGGCGTGCCGAGGTCGATCTCCTAGCTCCTTAATCTCTTACCTTGATATTCGCTCGTCCATGGGAAAGTTTTAGCTTTAGGCATCATAGCCTTTTCACCCTGCAAGGAAAAACACTCAACGCCAAGGTAACGTTGCTTCTGATGTGACCTCTAGATTGAAAGTGACGGTGTCCGCGACTAATGCCGATCCCTTTCGTCCCGTATGGATCAAATACGCGCTTGGGACGCGTGAGTCAGCCTCGCACGAAAAAACTTCAAAAATGGTCTGAGTATTAACTGCAAAATTTTGGTAGGAAATTTCAAACTGAAGCAAAGCTAAGCATTCTTTTGGCATCAATGATGTTGTGCTCTCCCCTTAAAAATGTATGAAAAAAGAGAAAAAAAGCATTTTGGATGGAAAATCGAAATAAGTGTCTTAAATGCTATCTCTGGCACCACTTGGCAGCTCTAGAACTCACTGAGCTTACCCTTCCTCCCCCCTTCTTGCACCCCCCCCCCCTCGCCTTCCTTAGACAAGGATCGTTTGTGTGACGTGTGGCCGCCCCGTCCCATGAGTTTGCGGGAGACGATTTGTTTAGATTGCGAATGTTACTGTTTTTGGTATATAGACCAAACGAAAAAATATGCAATAATCAATTTAAATGATTCTTGCATATTTTAATGAAAAAGATGCAATAAATCAATTTAATTGTTGAATTATCAGAACACACACACACACGTAATAATATATATATATATATATATATATAATATATATATATATATATATATATATATATATATATATATATTATATATATATATATATATATATGTATATATATATATATATATATATATATATATATATATATATATATATATATATATATATATATATATATATATATATATATATATATATATATATATATATATATATATATATATATATATATATTTTATATATATATATGTATATATATATATATTATTATATATATATAATATATATATATATATATATAATACACACACACACACACACACACACACACACATACCAACCACTCCAGCGGAATATCGAATAATTTTTCCTCTGATCTCGAGTGATCTAAGACAGTCGTGATAATTTTGGTTTCATTTGCCGCGAGGTACATGCAGTATAAATTGGATTTCCTGCAATACAAAAAAGATCAGTGTGCTTTTGATGCCAAACATGAACATTGAAATCTTCCTGAACATCTGTAGAAAATAACAATTATCATCGCCAGTTATAGTTGCATGGCGGCCAGTGTGTCTGGCTGTAGATACAAGGTTAATATCTCACCTCCGCACGTATGGTTCTGATGGACAGAAGCACGGTAATGGTGACGTGGATGCAGCACGGCACGCAGGACGGAGCCAGTCTCACCACCATGCGGCTGAGGACACTGAGCACATCGGACGCCT
>JACEEZ010003874.1:748783-768783 GCA_016584305.1 Chionoecetes opilio
AATTTTATATATTATATTATATTTTTTTTTAAAAAATTTTAATTTTTATATTTTTTAAAAAAATTTATTTATATTATAAATTTTTTAAAATATTAAATTTAAATTTTTTTAAAAATTTTAATATTTTAATTATATATTAAATATTTTTCTTTTTTTTTTTAAATTTTATTAAAAAAAAAATTTTTATATTTATATTATATTTTAATTTTTATTTTTTTTATTATATTTATATTTTTTTTTTCTATTATATTTTTATATTTTTTTATTTATTTTATTCTTTTTAAATTATTATTTTTATTTTTTATTATTATATTTTTTATTTTTCTTTTTTTTTTAAATTATTATATATATATTTTTTAATTTTTAAATTAATTTCTTTTTTTTATCTTTATTTTTTTTTCTTTTTTTTATTTATTTTTTTTTTCTTTTTTTATTTTTTTTTTTATTTTATTTTTATTTTTTTTATCTTTTTTTTTTTTGTTTTTTTTTTTTTTTTTTATTTTTTTTTAATTTTTTCTTATTTTTTTTTTTTTTTTAAAAAAATTTTTATTTTTTTTTTTTTTTCTTATTTTTTTTTTTTTTTTTAAAATTTTTTTTTTTTTTTTTTTCTTTTTTTTTTTTATTTTTATTTTTTTTTTTCTTATTTTTTTTTTTTTTTTTTTTTTCTTTTTTTTTTTTTTTAAAAAAATTTTTTTTCTTTTTTTTTTTTTTTTTTTTTTTTTTTTTTTTTTTTTTTCGTTTTTTTCTTTTTTTTTTATTTTTTTTTTTTTCTTTTATTTAATTTTATTTTTTTTTTTTTTTTTTTTTATTTTTTTTATTTATTTTTTTTAATTTTTTTTTTTATTTATTTTTTTTTTTATATATTTTTTTTTTTATATTATTATATATTTATCAAAAATTTTAAAATAATCTTATTATATTTTTTATATAAAAAATTTTATATATTTTTATTATTTTTTAAAATTATTATTTTTAAAAATTTTTAAAAATCTTTTTAAAAAATTTTTAAAAAATTTTTTTATATAAAAATTTAAAAATTTTTATATCTGTTATTTTAATTATATATATATATATAAAATTTATATATTTATATATAATATCTGTTATATATATTATATTATATATTATATATAATATTATATATATATCTGTATATTATATATCGATATGGGTTAAAAAAAAACCCCTAAAAAAAACCTTCTCTCAATACCGTCATTTTTTGTTTAGAAAAAAAATCTAAAAAAACAAAAATATATATAAAAATATCCCCTCCCAAAAAAATTTTTTTACAACCGTGAGGTGGCAACACGGGCCCCACCCGGTTTATGACGACTGCAACCATCGGGGCCCAACGCACGCCATCGGGCGGCTGCACGGCAACACAACGCGCGCCCCATGCTGCACCTGCTGAACCCCCGAAGCTGCACGCAGGAAGGGTGTGCTTCTGCTCTAATCTAACATTTTCACTTTAATCTTAGCCCGGAAACCCTAGATGGTCTCAGACGCATATAGACCATTATGACATTGAATTACTCCATTGACATCAGGTCAGTATGTAACTTTTCCGCCCTTTAAAGTCTGCATGGATGCCTGTAGGACCTGCTCTACAATGACTCTACCGACGACTTCCCCAATAACTGTTCATCCACTGCAGACTGACCGTAAGGCCCACTGTACATCACAATGCAGGAAGGACGCACTCGGGCAACAGGCAGAAAGGTGACCACCTCCCCTAGGACTGGGGACATCCCTCCATCATGACTAATCGATCCTGAGAAGGGAAAAGGGGTATTGAAAAGTGCGGAAAACAAATATGTTTTTCAACAGATGCTATTTTTATTTTTCATTTTTAATTATCACATTATTTTTTATTTCGTTTTTTATTTTTTATTAATTTTTTATCGGGAGAGGAAGGTGGGAGGAGGCTTGTCAACCCCTCAGGGACTATTTCCACTACAATAAAACCCTTTGTCGCCCCCGCCTGATTACCAGGCGCCATATATTTTCGAATTTTAACATCACACGTTTGTATGTGCCCCGAAAAAGTCATGCCATAGTTTATTCAGACGTATAAATTTCCCTGTTTTGTGTTGTTTAGCTTTGTATCTGCAAGTTAAACTGTTTCAAATTTCGTATCTTTTTTTTTCACGCGACGACAGACAAAAGCTCTCAAACCTTTTAGGCGGGAGAAAACAAAAAAGATAAGACTTGCCAGGCCTTTCAAAAAATTGGATGGAATTTTTTTTCCCGTTGGGGAAATTTTGGAAAAAGAAACTTTTTCCGTAGTAACACTAAAAATCCCAGGGGCAACGTTTTTTTTTTGATGTACAGACGTCTGGTGGCGTTTTTACTTAATTTTAATCCAGATTTCAGGAAAAATTAAAGGGGCATCGGAGAGTCTGGGGTCATTTTTTTTCTTTTATCTGTGTCATATTATGGGTATAAATGAAAAAAATTACAAAAAAATCACCCAAGTGGCGACCTCACTAAGCTGCCAGCTAGTGTCATGTTCTGAGTGTCCTCCCCCCCGTCGTCGCCCGAAAAAAAAAAAAGAGTATGAAAATTTGAAAACGTATATACTTTCAGATACAAAGCTAAAATAAGCTGAAACAAAGGGAGATTTTACAGTCATGAATAAACTCTGGTATATTTGTGGCACATAAAATCAGTAGTGATGCTTAATTCGTAATATATGGTGCCCGGCAATTATGCAGGTGGGACTATGTGCATCTACGGTTCCCAGCATCTTTTAAAATCTTTTTTTTTATTCAATTTCCCGAACCCCACGATGGCGAATTAAAATGTTGGGTTAAAAATAGTGGGGGACCTTAGTGTAGCCGTTTTTCCAAGGGGCCAGCGGCTATATTTTTTTTATTTTTTAAATTTTTACCATAATTGACACAATAAAACACAAAATGGGACAGGCTCTCCAAATTCCCCTTTTAAATTTCCCCGAAATTTTGGATGAAAAACAAGTATGAACGCCACCAAAGTCTGTAAACGAAAGGAACATTTCCTTGGCGCTTTATGTTTTTGCAGTACTTGAATCTTAGACTTACCAGATTTCTCACTCCACGTCCGAATATCACTATTTTTATCATCATGCATAAAATTATATTTCTCCAACCAAATAAAAAACAAAAGCTCATATGCTTACAATTAAACAAATCGACCACAAATATGGGCCGGGCAAAGATAACCATGGGGGGAAACTTAGTGATTCCGCCGCCGTTGAGGGGCCTCCCTCGCGGCCGGCAAAAATAATAAAATTGAGTGATCTATTGACATCCTTGGGAATAAAATATGTCAATTTGTGTGTGTGGGGGTGTGGGGTGTTTGTGTTGTGTTGTGTGTGGTGTGGTGTGGTGTGGGTGGGGTGTGTGTGTGTGTTGTGTGTGTGGTTTGGTGTGTGTGTGTGTGTGTTTTTGTGGGGTGGTGTTGTGTGTGTGTGTGTGGTGTGTGTGTGTGTTGTTGTTGGTGGGGGTGGTTTTTGGTGTGGTGTGTGTGTGTGTGTGTGTGTTGGGGTGTGTGTGTGTGGTGTGTTGTGTGTGTGTGGTGGTGTGTGTGTGTGGTGGTGTGTGTGTGTGGTGTGTGTGTTTGTGTGTGTGTGTGTGGTGGTGTGTGTGGGGGTGTGGTGTGTGTGTGTGTGTGTGTGGTGTTGTGTGTGTTGTGTGTGGTGTGTGTGTGTGTGTGTGTTTTGTGTGGTTGTGTGTTGTGTGTGGTTTTGTTTTAAGGTATAAAGTAGGGCCCCACCTATATCGGGGGCACACACACACAATATAATAATATAAGAAAATGAAAAAAAAAAATGTGAATAACATAGCTACGAAATAAATCTATAGTCAAAACCCTATACTGTGAGAGGGGGGAATGTCAGTGAAAGAAAAGCTTTTTAAAAAATTGCAAGGATTTTTAAATGCATGATTTCAAATTAAAATTTTTACTTTTTTAAAAATTTGCAGTCTTTTAAAATAAAAATTTGTAAAATCTATGATTTTTTGTAAAATTCATAAAATTTTAATCAAAAAAAAAAAATAAAATCCCTTCCTTTTAAATGTATCCATTTTATAATTTTTTTTTTGTATGTCTCTTATGGCCCCAAAAGCAAATTGTTTATAGTTTTTTGCGCAGATGTTCTGGGGGGCCCGCGCAGTGTTTGGGGGGAAGGCCTTTGGGGTGATAAAAACATAATTTTCACTATACACTAATGTCCTGGAAAATGTGACAAAAATGTTTTTAAAATCTATACGAGGAGAAAAAAAATGCCAGTTCTTGAGGGACTACTTCAACATCAACATACCTCAAAATCAAAATACCTCAACATCAAAATACACTCAACATAACATCCTCAACATCAACATACATCAAAATCAACTACATCAACATTCAGACATACACTCCCGAAGGCCCTGTGAGGGGAACCGGTCGGGCATGGCCTATCTTTGGAATCGGGGTAGTTCGGCCCGGCGCCCCGAGGGGAAAAAACAAAACAACAAAAGTTCCCAGGTTGTCCTGAAACCTAAGTGACGCAAGTTTAACTAAAAAGAAAAATAAACCTGGAAAGGTTTTTTTTTTATTTTCTGTCAGTTTCTCTTTCTATGTCAAAAAAATTTTTTTTATCGCTTTAAAATAAAGGGATAAGAAAGTAACACAAACCTTATTATACAAGGCCATCACACCGTCCAAGCCGCACCAAGCCCCTTTTTACTCGGGGGCACAGAGGGGACGGCGGGGGCCTGCGTGCAGATGTTCAGGGCAAAGGACAAGGGCCCTTCTGGCACCGCCCAACAGGCCCCCCCATGGGAAGGGGCAGCAAAGTCAAGTTCCCCTCCTTAAATAAAAAAACGCCGTGGTATGCACAGGGTCTTGCCTAACTATGGCGAGATAAAAATGACTATGATGCGAAAATATGGAATAAAAATAGTAGTAAAAATAGTAAAAAAAGTAATAAATAAGATTTGGGGTTTTCTTCACATCCCATTCTTACATTTGTCTTTCAAAACCATGACCAAAATTTACTAGTACGCGATCTCCCTTTCCATCTCACGGAGCAGAAACTTTCCCATACTTTTACCCATTCATTTACCAACAAAGACGTCTATAGCATTGATCGCAAAACGCCAAAGTCTTGTTTTACAATTATAATCTTTTATCCAGTCAGTTTCTGCTGCTCGTATCGCATGCATTGTAATGTTAATTGTCGTTTTTTCCACAACTGCAGTCAAGCATTTTTAACATAAAATAAAATGTTACAAAAGGGCAATCCAAATGACTTTCTCAAAAGTGCGACACTTCTTGCCATGAATCTCAGCATGAAGGCGGAGTACCAGGAGAGGCTGGCGGCGGGCTGACGGAGGCCCAGCAGGCGGCGGGTGAAGGCGGTGAAGGCGGGGGGATCCACCACGGGCACGATGTTGTGCACGCCCCCCAGCAGCGCCGCGGCCATGGCGGGGAAGCGGGGCGGCGGCGTGACGAGGCCCTCCGCCATCACGCCGTTCAGCTCCTCGCACCGCGCCCGCACCTCCTCCACCGACCCCGAGGCTAAGTTGAATCTGTCGAGCAAGAAGCGATCACGAGGGTAACATATATTTTACATTGTACGTATATGTAATCAATGAATGTGTGTGTGTGTGTGTATTCATCTAGTTGTATTTTACAGGGCCAGAGCGACGCTCGTATGGCCCCGCCTCCATATCAACATTTTATCATTCATCCTTAGTTCTTAGTGTTGGCCGAAGCCACCACCCTGGGAGGCGGGTCACAAACCCCCGGCTAACACCCGGTACCCATTCACTGCTGGGTGGACAGGGGCTCGAGTTTTAAGAAGACCGCCCGTCTGCCTTCGCTCCGCCCGGGGATCGAACCCGGGACTTCTCGGTTGTGAGCCGAGCGTGCTAACCCTTACACTACGGAGTCCCTTGTGTGTGTGTGCGTGTGCGTGTGCGTGTGCGTGTGCGTGTGTGTGTGTGTGTGTGTGTGTGTGTGTGTGTGTGTGTGTGTGTGTGTGTGTGGGGATGACAGGGTAAAGTCTTAACAGTATATAACAAATAAGCATTATATGTAAGTTCCTTGACAACAAAGTAACACAAAGTACATAAAATAAATGACAAAACAAAATCTCACTTCTCACATCGATACAATGACAACCAGTAACAAGGTTCAGAGCGCACCTGTCTTCCACGCCCAGCAGGTAGCCGATGGCCCGCCAGAAGTGCACCAGGCCTTCCTCCTCCTCCGCGGAGCAGCGCGCCCCCAGGCGGCGGCCGCGGGTGAGCAGCACGCCGAAGAACCCCCACTGCGTCACCAGCATGTCCGCCTGGGAGGCCGTGGAGACCTGTGCCGATGCCGCGGATCTGAATGCGCTCGAGTGCATTTTCCTCACTTGTTGTATAGACCTGAAGGCACTGAAATGTATTCATACCATTACCTATTGAGTGGATACACATACAGAAGGCGATACTGTTAGAAAACTGAATATATTGTGAAACTGATCAGGTCAATGTACGTCACCAATAGTCTGAATGAAAAAAAAAAACTGTGCATGAAACAAATGAAATGATACAAATATGTTTAATGTTTATGAGAAAAGTTTTTGTGGGATGTTTTTTTTATCAGGATATTTTTGTTTCTATTTCATACTGTTGATTTCAAAACTACTCCAATGAGCGTCATCACTGACAACAAAATGAAAGGAACATGCAGACGCTACCTTGAATTTGGATCAAATACGTCCTCCGCGTACCACTGCCTCACGTGGTTCAAGGTGCTCAGGTACCTCCGGAAGGCGGCGGCGGGGCTGCACGAGCGCCGGGTGAACACGAGCACCTTGAGGACGCTGGGCACCGTCAGCAGACACAACAGGCCTACCAAGTTGCTGATAAACACACTCAAAAAGTGTCGCCGGAACAATGAGCGACCCCTGTGTGGTGACAGTAACGTGATGTTTTCACCTTTCACCCAGAGGGAGATAATACTGTTACCATCATTACCATATTATTTTTATTCCTGATAATATCAGTTAAATGATGGGATCAGTGGCATACATAATGATAATCCCAGAGCTGAGGGGGTGTTTGTTATGTTTCATTTGCCAAAAGGTCTGTGAGTTGTTTCTCAGAAGGCAATGTCTCAGGATTTCAAAAACCCATTTCTTACAAAATTCTACTTGGAACTTTTCTCAAAATTTGCTCTTGAAGTAGGGTACCCTCAAATTTCGATTTCGCGATACACCGATTTCGGGCAGTGTAGGTCTTTGGTCTCCAGATGCATGAATAATGTACCTACAGATACGTGTGGGATCCCCTGAAGTGGAAATCAACTGGTAACAGTGAATAAACTTGAATGCACTGTCCATTTGGGACCCATATTTGATGGTACCCCCAAAACATCAATTTTCACTGTCCATTTTTTTAGCTTTCCGGCGTCTGGCGGACTTAATATAGGTCTGAAGGCAATTTCGAGGCCACACTTCCGATAGTTTTTTGAGCTCTATAACTTTGTCATCAGTAAAAAAAATTCAATCTCGAACGTAAGTGGCTTTTCTGTGAGTGTAAAGTGTCACGAAGTGGCTTTCAGCTGAGCTACCTAGCGTCTGGCGGACTTAATGTAGGTCTGAAGGCAATTTTGAGGCCTACCTTCCGATAGAGTTTTTTAAGTTCTACAACTTTGTCATCAGTGAATTTTTTTCAATCTTGAACGTAAATGGCTTTTTTGGAACAAAAACCCCCCTGACACTGCCCCGCACCGCCAGTGTCAGGGTTTTTTTTGTTCCAAAAAAGCCATTTACGTTTGAGATTGAAAAAAATTCACTGAAAACAAAGTTGTAGAGCTCAAAAAACTCTATCGGAAGTGTTGCCTCGAAATTGCCTTCAGACCTACATTAAGTCCGCCAGACGCCAGGTAGCTCACTTCACATACATTATCGCCTTGTTTCAACGTCGTTTATTAGACGTCCAACTCAACAGGAACTAAGTGATTCACGGAGAGATGCCACCGAGCGCCAAAAGATCAGAAGTTAGGCGCTCGGTGGCATCTCTCCGTGAATCACTTAGTTCCTGTTGAGTTGGACGTCTAATAAACGACGTTGAAACAAGGCGATAATGTATGTGAAGTGAGCTACCTGGCGTCTGGCGGACTTAATGTAGGTCTGAAGGCAATTTCGAGGCAACACTTCCGATAGAGTTTTTTGAGCTCTACAACTTTGTTTTCAGTGAATTTTTTTCAATCTCAAACGTAAATGGCTTTTTTGGAACAAAAAAAACCCTGACACTGGCGGTGCGGGGCAGTGTCAGGGGGGTTTTTGTTCCAAAAAAGCCATTTACGTTCAAGATTGAAAAAAATTCACTGATGACAAAGTTGTAGAACTTAAAAAACTCTATCGGAAGGTAGGCCTCAAAATTGCCTTCAGACCTACATTAAGTCCGCCAGACGCTAGGTAGCTCAGCTGAAAGCCACTTCGTGACACTTTACACTCACAGAAAAGCCACTTACGTTCGAGATTGAATTTTTTTTACTGATGACAAAGTTATAGAGCTCAAAAAACTATCGGAAGTGTGGCCTCGAAATTGCCTTCAGACCTATATTAAGTCCGCCAGACGCCGGAAAGCTCAAAAAATGGACAGGGAAAATTGATGTTTTGGGGGTACCATCAAATATGGGTCCCAAATGGACAGTGCATTCAAGTTTATTCACTGTTACCAGTTGATTTCCACTTCAGGGGATCCCACACGTATCTGTAGGTACATTATTCATGCATCTGGAGACCAAAGACCTACACTGCCCGAAATCGGTGTGTCGCGAAATCGAAATTTGAGGGTACCCTACTTCAAGAGCAAATTTTGAGAAAAGTTCCAAGTAGAATTTTGTAAGAAATGGGTTTTTGAAATCCTGAGACATTGCCTCTGAGAAACAACTCACAGACCTTTTGGCAAATGAAACATAACAAACACCCCCTCAACTCTGGGACTATAAAGAGTGAAGCCTGGATGCATCTCGAGCAATGCCAATCTTGGCACAATGACACTCGCAATCCTACATATTATGGCATATAGGGTTATTAACAACATTTCACACATATCTTATATATTAGGCATTAAGTTGACATTCACAAGATTTGTTGTTCCTTGCCTTAAGTCAGTCGAATCACTCATTGCAGTCTGTAATACAATTTGGAGACAACTGTGATTTAGTATGTACACTCTCCCAAAAAAGTTCCCGAACTGCTGGGCACGATGGATGTGAAAATTAATCGTTCGTGGCTAGTCACCTCGGAATGGTTGGTATTCCTGATTGTGATGACGCACTTTAAAACCTTAACACTGGTACTTGGTGCATTTCGTTATATTAATAACTTTTGCTTGAATAAGTTTTGTTGAAATGTAGCTGAATATGTTTAGCTCGGGTATATTATCAGTTATGGCGCGTATATAATTCTTATTATATTGAAAACGAATGGTGTTATATATCAAGGGTAGTTTGAGGTTTCAGTGAAGCAAACACTGTATATGATACGTTTCGAGCCAGTGTTTAACTGGCTCAGGAACATCACATCGGAGATGTGATGGTCACAGTGAAGCATGCTCATGTTAGGCATCATGGAGACCCCGCAAGGGAAGCACACGGCCATTATTGCCCTTCACACTGCAGGCCTCAGTTATCGCCAGATATCTCAGCGGATCGGTGTCAATCCACCGTATCACTATGGGCTCGCAGATATGTGGAGCTTCGAAGCCCAGCTGCACAGGAGTTGACAGGGATATTTAGTGGGATCAATGCCTAGTCGACTTAACAATGCAATAGACGCAGGGGGTGCATGCACTCATTATTAGATAAATACCTACCATCCTCACGTGTCGTATACTTATCCAAATCGTAACCTTATAACGGTGCGATGTGTCACAGTATGTGGTTTGGTTTACACATTCATTTTGGTAAATAATAATATGCTTTTGCTGGAAATAAAATATATAAGTCTAAACTACCACATGGAGTTTATCATTCCCTCATTTGAATACAATGGACTGACGTTAGTCACAACATTTAAACGGACTGATACATGTCCTAAGGCGGAATGGGTTACAAAATCATATTTATTCACATCACACTCATTATTGTAGTCATTTATGTAATGCAGTGACGACGTAACGTGATGGTGTTGATTACTTTCCTACGGTTAACGCCAGACCATTTCATCCTACAGACGAAAAGACACCTGACTGACGAGGAATTATATTTTCACCGTAACATAATATATAACCTATCAATTATGCTACGGTTACATAACCGATATGTTAATTTGACACCACACATCATATTATTATGGGCTATGCTTAACCGAAGTCAAGCGACAAGGCTGTTCAGTGCGTATGAAATACTGAGCCATTGATTGGCAGGCATCTCATTCACCCAGAGCGCGGCGACACAGGGCCACCACCCGCTCCACACAGGAAGAGGTGGTCCCAAATTTTTCGTCCGCATTTCTCATAATGCATGGTGCTTACAGAGTTCGAGAAGTTTTTAGGAAGAGTGTACATTATGATTCTCGCCTCAGACTGTTACGTATCTGTGGTTAGGCTGCTCCCAACACCTGTTTACTGTTACGTATCTGTGGTTAGGCTGCTCCCAACACCTGTTTTCATTTACCTTTCTAGTTTCTCGGTGTCCAGCCAGGGTGGGGGACTCGGGGGGGCGCCGCAGTCCGCGGGGAGAGTGGCGGCCTGTCTCAGAAGGTCCCTTGGATGATCCATACATTTTCGTACGTGCTGATCTTCACTCTGAAGCGGTAGAGGAGCAAAGCATAAGCCAGACTTATTAAGCCAGATATGCGCTGCCCAGTAACAGTTCAGATAACAGTATTATCAGGAACTACTACGTGTAGGCCTCGCGGCCTCTTGTAGCTTCCTTATTTTCTTCTTCTTATGTTCTAGGTGCGCCCGGTGCCAAGCAGCGGCGACCCTGTTGTCACCTTTGATCTTTTCCTTGTTACTGACTCACCAAGGATGCCTTAGTTTACATTATCTGCATGTTTGGCTATCATAATACATAAGCATAATTCGAAGTGTTTATCCCCGTAACTATGAACTGTTGCCACCAAGGTATCGTCGGGGGGTGGCTGTCATAACAGGGGTTCGGGGGCCACGCCCGACTCCACCTCACAAACAGACACTTGCCCACACGACACCGGCACCACGCTGCAGAGAGAGTGGTTGTGTGCGGCAAGACGGGGAGAAAAAGTAACACATATTCTAAAGGTTTCCAAAAGGTCGATGTGATGAGTAGACTGTGCATGTCTGACAAATCTTTATCGCGGCGTTCGAACTTCACGACTGAAAACACTGAATACAGATAACAAGAGAACTGTTCTTCAAATGAGCGCGAACAAAAATTTTGATTGATTAGACATGGTGCCTTAAGTATCCGTGACATACACGCTCTACATCTGTATGCTTATCTAAAGAGAAAGTTGATAATGATGTACCGTCGCCTGTATGTAGCCCGGCCAGGCAGTGTTCAAGTGGAGCACCTTCACTGTGGCAGTTTCTCCGCGGCGTCACCCTGCGGCACGCCTCGGGGAGTGGGAGGAGCCTATACAAGTCCTCCCCTCCCATAGTTCCGTTAACACCTACCAAAGCGTCACCACAACAAGGACTTTCACTCTTATTGTACACAGTTTTAGGTAAAGATTAATGTATCATGATTTTTAAGAGGTCTGTTTGCTAAGCGAATCGTGTTTGCAGGGTTGATATGTTCATTCAATGGATACGTAATCTATGGGCGATATATAAACGCCATAGTAGCAGTGGCACTAACCTTCCTGTGGCTCGGCTGGTGGCATGAACGCTGCGCGTGGACTTCCTCTGGGAGGGGCATAATCACGGGCGTTATGACGATGGCCAGACTGAAGTATTCCTAAGCCTCTTTCTTGGATGTCAGAGGGAAGCACTACATACTGCCTCTTATCACGTACTATAATAGCGGAGCGACCCACAACTACTGCTTTCTACGCCGTGTCCTGCACAACACTACCTGCCCCTTCCTTCCTACACACAAGCTGTTGCCTGCGTGACGGGGAGGCGGCGGCTGAGCGGCTCCTCTTCCCGTCCCCCCAGTACAAGCCGCGCGTCTAGGAAAGGTCTGCCGCGTGAGCTCATGGGATTTCCGACGTTTTTCTAGTTTGTTGCATGTTCTCGATGTTAGAATATAACACGTATAGTGGTATGAAATATACGACAATTTCGATTTAATGTAACGGCAATGACAACAATCCTGACGCACAGTCAGGTTCTGTTATTCCTCCGTAATCACGTACTGAGGGTGCCTCACCAGTCCAATTTGCTTTGCCTTAATGATTAGCTCCATGCTGTGCGTCTGATGCCACACCATTATAAGCACGATCCGGAATAATGACGTCCATTCCATAGTACGTAAAATCAAGTTGACACAGACCATGATGCTTTGTTTGACAACTTACATGACATCAGCTTGACTTCCTTTATTACTTCCCTTCGTCCGTCCCAGACAGGGCACGACAGGGTCGCAGAGGCACATGATTCACCTTGTCAAGGTCACTGGTCCGTGGACAGGCCTTCTGCTCACTTTCTCTTCTGGTCAAGATGGCGGGGCGGTGGGTAGAATTCCATAGTACGTAAAATCAAGTTGACACAGACCTCTCCTGTTTTTTGTAGCGGTTACTGTGGACTGCACAACTCAAAGTATTGTGCATGATTACATCGTGATCAAGAGTTATCTGATGTCTCGTCGGGAAATGAATGTAAACGAACATCACTTTCGAACATGTGGTAATTAAAGACCGGAAATTCTCCTCCCAGCTGCCTGGCGCTTCCCGCTGCCTGCACTGCCTGGGGTGTGACGCCAACGCCACAGCCACGCTCGGGCTGCATCACTGTGCTGTTATAACTCAAAATTGTCATATTCACATGGTGGTGCTTCAGAGTGACTGCCGTGTGTTTGTTTATGGGTGCGCGCGCGCCATTCACCATGGTATTGATTACGCACTGGACTCGTAATCGCCAGTTATTACCCTCCAGGAAAGAGTTAGAGCTCTTATAACCAATCTGTGAGTAAGGCAGGGGCCTCACACACCACACTCATCCCATCCTCTTTTACAAAAGATACAGTGTAACTGCCTGCTTTTGTCAGTGATAGATCCCAAGCCAGGAGTGGGGTCAACCGGCGGGACCAAAGCGAGTATGGTATCTATCCTTGGGCGGGACCACAATGGCACGCTGCGTTTTTATCCACTGAACAACTTTTTCTATCCAGCGATAGCTGTGTGTGTGTGTGTGTGTGTGTGTGTGTGTTATATTCACCTATGGTTTTGCTCACTCGAACTGAACTCGCGATCGCCACCTCTTATCGTCTCAGAAGGAGCTTAGAGGTCGTAGTGACCGATTTTTAGGTAATGATAGGACCTCGCACACATTTTTTCCCTTAATCAAAGGTGACAGTAACAACCTGTGCTGTCAGCGTATTCCACCAAAAGCAGGAGTTAAACCACCGACCTACTGAACAGTAGATGTAGTCTGATCAGACTACACAGGATGTGTGTGTGTATTCATCTACGAAGTTGTATTTTACAGGGCTTGAGCTACACTCGTATGGCCCCGTCTCCATATCAACATTCTTATCATTTGATATATTATCATTTATCATTCATCCTTAGTGCTTAGTGTTGGCCGAAGCCGCCACCACCCCGGGAGGCGGGTCACAAACCCGGCTAACACCCGGTACCCATTCACTGCTGGGTGGACAGGGGCTCGGGTTTAAAGGAAATGTAGCCCATCTGTCTCCACTCCGCCCGGGGATCAAACCCGGGACTTCTGGGTTGTGAACCGTGCGTGCTACCACTACACTACGGAGTACCCATAACGTAAGTGTGTGTGTGTGTGTGTGTGTGTGTGTGTGTGTGTGTGTGTGTGTGTGTTTATTCACCCATGGTCTTGTCCACGCGAGCTGGCTCGCGATCACCAGTTTTCACCTTCTCAGTACGAGCTTGGAGCTCATTATTACCGATCTTTAGGCAATGCTGGGACCTCACATCCCCCCCCCCCCAATCCCCTTGCTCAAGAGGGACAGTAACCGCCCGATTTCGTCAGTGAAAAATCCCCGGGAGCACGAGGATTCCAACCGCCTACCCACAGAGTGGGAGACCAGAACGCTATCAACCTGATGTGTGTGTGTATTCATCTAGTTGTATTCATCTAGTTGTATTTTACAGGGCCTGAGCAACGCTCGTATGGCCCCGTCTCCATATCAACATTTATTTTATCATTCATCCTTTGTGCTTGGTGTTGGCCGAAGCCACCACCCCGGTAGGGGGGTCACAAACCCCCGGCTAACACCCGGTACCCATTCACTGCTGGGCTGGGTGGACAGGGGCTCGGGTTTTAAGAAGACCGCCCGTCTGTCTTCGCTCCGCACGGGGATCGAACCCGGGACTTCTCGGTTGTGATCCGAGCGTGCTAACCCTTACACTACGGAGTTCCCCACAGAGTTCATTTCGTGTGTGTGTGTGTGTGTGTGTGTGTGTGTGTGTGTGTGTGTGTGTGTGTGTGTGTGTGTGTTGTGTGTGTTGTGTGTGTATGTGTGTGTGTGTTAATTAAATCATCTAAGCCTCTAAGGCATTGATACGCGTTGGACATGCGACCACCAGCTGTTATCCTCCCGGAAGGAGCTTGGAGCTCAGAGACCGATCTCTGGGTAAAGCTGGAACTTGGCAACCCTCCCCCCCCCCAATTTCCTTGCTCAAGAAGAACAGTACCTGCCCGCGTTTCTAGGTAAAGATCACGAGTCGTGAACAGGGCTCGAACCAGTGTCCGTCAAGTGACACACACACAGATTGTACTACCAAACCACATGACAATGTGTGTGTGTGTGTGTGTGTGTGTGTGTGTGTGTGTGTGTGTGTGTGTGTGGTGTGTGTGTGTGTGTGTGTGTGTGTGTGTGCGCGCGTGCGCGTTGCACTATAATAGTACGAAAAAGATAATGCTGGAACAGTAGAACTTCAAATGCATAGACGATTGACGAACTTGCAACCATTGTGTTCATAGGCACGATATGAAAATTCCAGTCAGGCTAATGGACCCATTTACTCTACTTGAGGTAATGATAGATTGGAAATCTTCAAGACTCATATAGTAGGGCAGTGATGCTGAATTTTCGATGTGAACAGTATTTTTGATGATACAGCCATTTTAAGTGGAGGAAATTTGTGCGCCCCAAAACGACCGGCGCCATGCTGTGACGTCAACAACGCAGGGTTGTCAAGGGGCCGCAGCGGGCCGCTCCATAGTAACATTAACTTGCATTACCCCTACTACCGCAAGATGGCCAATAATCCTCCTTCAAGTTTTGTGGTAGGTTTTCACTGTGTTTGTGAGTATATAAGTTGTAGTTTATAAGGAAGAAGTGATTAGACAGGGACAAGTGACCCACAGGGACGGATTAAGGGGGGGGCTACCGGGGCTCTAGCCCCAGGGCCCCCACCAAAAGGGGGCCCCCACCAAAAGGGGGACAACAACAAAAAGGAGCCTCCTCATAAGTAATAAGCAAAATCAGTGTTTAATTTTTTGTTTTGTACACATGAAACTTTATTTATGTAAAAAAAAAAAAAAAAAAAAAAAAAGCTAGCGGAAATCTTCTGGTGTCACCCTTCATAGATCCCCGTTTTCTGTCTCTGCTCTGGGCGGGTTAGTGTTGCCAGATGACGAAAATTTTCACCAGATTCGGAAAATTGGTGAAATTTCAAGCTTCCTGGCGAAAAAGAAAAAAAAAGGGCCGGTGGTGGGCCGAAGGCCCACCAAACACAGAAGTTTGGAACCAGACAATATTCAGTGAAATCTGGTGAAATTGTTAATGACCAGTCATTATTTGATATATACAAATATCAAAACGCAACTAGAAAGCGCACATACAAGGAACTAGCATTATATGCATGACGGTAGCTATCAGTGGCGTACCTAACTTTGAAAAGTGGGAGGCCAAACAAAACAGAAAGTAGTTTACTAGATCAGGTAACTGAGGAAAGCCAGGGCAAAGCTGCGAGGAAAATTGTGCAATAATTAAAAGCAAAGGATGAGGAAGGCAGTAGAGAGCAGCATATATTTCTGAGAGGAGAGGAAGGCAGTGAACATCTGAATGTGGAAGAGCTTGTGGAAGGGGCAGATCGAGTAGTAATATAAAATTATGAAAGTGCAAGGGCTATGAAATATTTCTGTGAAAAGCTAGGAGGTATGAAGGAACCTGAGGGTCATAATTTGCATCACATGGAAATGAGTAGGTGCAATGAGGGAAATTGATCTACATGAAAATATATGGTTAACACTTCTTTGATGTTTACGGAATATAATTTTGCAAGCTGCTGTATTTACTACCAGTAAGACGCCTTAGTCGGCGAAGGACGAGCGAGCCCGTAGAAACCCGATAGCAAGGAAATTTGTCTGCTGTCATCTAAACTCCATTTACCTTTGCCAGACTGATTGTAACTGTAACAACACAGACTGGAACTTTTTCGGTACAACCGTTTCTCCAGAAAAGTCCCGTATCCAGTGAGGACTCTCAATAGCAAGGAAATTTGTCTACTGTCATCTAAACTCCATTCACCTTTGCCTTTTTACGCTGAAACTGTAGGGATTGAATCAGATATCAGATATCGATATCAGATATCAGATATCAGATAGCGAAGACCGCTTGTCAATCGGAAGCGGGATTCCAAAGACATAAGCTCCTGAAAAGCGTGATGGTCGGTCGGGTCGGCCGCTTATCCCGAAAAATTCCGTATCAGTGGGGACTCACGAGCGCTTCACGCTCGCTCGTAAAAATATTTATATTTTTTAGAGAAATATTTATTTATGTAGTTGAAAAGAAATTACTGACTTCAGTTAAGAGTGTATGATGGTGCAAGAGCAGCAGTACGCAGTGCGCATGGACGGCGAGTTAGGATCCAGTCTTGTATATATAATTATTTTTCTTTTATTATATTTCTTGTAATCATGGGTGTGTATGTGAAATTAACACGTAGGCCTACAGTATTTTTATAAGTCTTCCATCTCTACCTATGTATATTAGCTTTAAGCAGTAATATTAAAAACATTGTCAAGCTACAAAACCAAAACATATTTGCCTGTCTCTGTTTCATCCTTTATCTCTGAATACCAGTCTATGCATTAATAGTTCTTTGCCAAACATAGGCCTCAAAATACCCACTAAAGTGTTTAATTTTCGTGCGAATATAGGGCCCCCACAAAAGCTGAGCCCCAGGGCCCCCACAGCTCTTGATCCGGCCCTGGTGACCCATGACAACAGGCAAGTGATGACTATAGGCATCGCAATTCCTTACAAAGAGCTCAAAAGAACCTACAATGACATGTAGCCTACAGCTAGACAGATAGACGAACTCATAGAAGAACAGGTAGAATGAGAGCGCCTTCCACCAACACACATACATACACATCATAGAAGAACAGGTAGAATGAGAGCGCCTTCCACCAACACACATACACATCCTGATTAAGAGCACACTGCGCCTTCCACGCACACACACACAATATATATATATATATATATATATATATATATATATATATATATATATATATATATATATATATATATGTGTGTGTGTGGAAGGCGCAGTGTGCCCTTGATCAGATGTGTGTGTGTGTGTGGGCGGAAGGCGCTCTCACTCTATACCTGTTTTTCTTTGAGTTCGTCAAGAGTACGTACATGAATCGCCTAGGGCCCTAGATAAAGGGGAAATTCACACTCACTACAGGAACTACCTCGTGTAGGTCTCACGGCTTCTTGTAGCTTCCTTATTTTCTTATGTTATTATGTTCTTTTGGATGCTTCCCGTGCCCACAGCATTGTCACAATAACACAACGCCGCGTGTGTCGTGTATTTGTGTGTGTGTGTGTAGGCAATTGTTACTTCATCACTGCATACACAGACAAACACCAATCACCAATCCGTAGTACATGTAGTCATCATACTGTATATGTATCAGAGCTGGGCGCGCAAATTTTTTTCCTTAGTCCGCAAAGCGCAAAGCGCAAATTTTCGCGATCGAGTCCGCAAAGCGCAAAAGCGCAAAATTCTCGAAAAAAGGCCGAGCGCAAGCGCAAAAGCGCAAATTTCTAGCGCAAAAAAAAAACTAGACCGCAAATAAAAAAATTTAAAGCGCAAACATAAAAGTTAAAGCGCAAACCTCATTTTTTAGTCTGCAAACTGAAAAAATTCTATGTTAAATTAATATAAAGTGTATAAATGATTAAAAGATTGAATGTTTACAGTATTTGAAGCATTTATTGAACACAAGTTTATATAAAAAATAAGATAATACTGTCAAAACAATACAAAATTGTTGAAAAATGAAAATACACAATACTAATATTAGTCCTCCTTGTCACTGTCCTCCAGCTCCCACCGACCCTTGAGGAGGTTCATGTTACCCTTGAGGAACACCAGCTTCTCGAAGTTCTTGGCCGTCAGACTCGATCGCTTCGGCCTCATGACGTCTGAGCCCATGCTGAACATGAGCCCATGCTCTTTTCTGCAGCGTTTTTTAGATAAAAAGTAAACTTAAATATAAATGCTATATTTGACGTATCTTTTAATTTTTTTATTTTACGTCATTTGAGTGTCTCGGCAAAGTTTTTCTGCTAAGTTTGCGCATTTGCGGACTTATAAAATATCGAGAGCGCAAACTCCAAAAGCGCAAATTTTCGGCGTTTTGCGCAAAGCGCAAAGCGCAAATATTTTATATGGAGCGCAAATTGCGCTTTTGCGCATTTGCGCTTTCGTTTGCGCTCCGCCCAGCTCTGCTATGTATACTACACACACACAGTGTCACTCACACACACACACACACACACACACACACACACACACACGCACACACACACACACACACGAGTAACATGTGTGTTCCCTCAGGGGAATCACGCCTATAGTAGACATCCCCTACTGTTTACTTTTTTTCTTGTCTTTGGACACATATATGAACACTCTCTGGTGTTTTAATCGTGGTGTTTTAGCAGATTGGCACAAAACAAACATAGTGTGTTCTCTTTGTCCAGCTATATAGGCGAGGAAGCGGGGTAGAGAAGGAAGCGGAAGGGATGTTTATGCGCTGTCTACGTCACAACCAATCACAGCGCGTCCCGCGGCCACGTCAAATTTTGGCCCCAAAAACTGCATATATCTCATTCATGGTGCATTTTCAAGCAAAATGAATATCAGTACAGCGATAAGTAGCTTATATTGCATCCAAAGCTTCACAAAACTCCGTGTTTTAGGTGTGAGTAAACGGGTCCATTATTTGTCTCACCAGAAAAAGTGAGTCAACATTAGGAAATATTTTTTGGAAAGTGTGAAGGAAAGAACTGGCAAGTCCGGGTTTGTGGACCCATAACTTAATCATAAATTGTACGTACATCCCACATTCACTACATTCATTGATTTTTCGTAAGATATCAGCAATGAAATGAATGGGTAAATGAATAAACCAGTTTATAAAAATATACTCAAGCATGTGTTGAAGTGTATTTTCTATGAAGCATTCGTATACAAAGAAAACTATTTTAGCATAGACTCATATAACAGCAGCAGGCGCCGAGACGAGACCGCTGCTGCGAGGCCACCATGACTCTCCTGCCGGGGATCGTGTGAGGACTAGACTGAGTGTTTGGTGCAAATAAAGATGCAAGAGGAGAAGAGGATATGTAGATGCAACATAAAATAAAGACAAGGATCACAAGTATAGGCTTTTGTAGCATTGTTGTGGCGGCAAGACTGCAGACGGCTTGGCGGAAGGAGGCAAATGGTGTTGAGTTAACTTGTGTTGAAGTGTTGAGCCGTAAATATGAGGTGGTATGTTGCAGGTGTTGGGTGTTGCCTCACGTCCCCCAGGTGTAGATTACGTGGCTCTTTGTCGCCGTAACACCTTAGTTAGGCGGCACTTAATTAGTATTTTACTAATCAT
>JACEEZ010003874.1:776283-793783 GCA_016584305.1 Chionoecetes opilio
GCTAGAAGGGGCTATCTGGAGAGTCTGTGTTTGGTGGGCCGAAGGCCCACCAAACACAGGTGGTGGGCTGCCCTCCGCAGGAGCTAGCCAAAAAGTCCGCCCGGAGGGCGGCTTTGCGGCTAGTGGCAACATATACGGAAGTGCTTGACTTTGAAGGGGAAGGTTTTTTCACTACAGGTATAACGGTGAAGGATGACACTGTACGTTTCCGCATAAGTGCATTCTCCCTCATTCATCTTATACTGTTTACACCCTTTCCTCTCTCTCTCTCTCTCTCTCTCTCTCTCTCTCTCTCTCTCTCTCTCTCTCTCTCTCTCTCTCTCTCTCTCTCTCTCGCGCTTAATTATACAGCATACAAATATAATATTTAAAAAATTCATCTTATACTGTTTCCACCCTTTCCGCTCTCTCTCTCTCTCTCTCTCTCTCTCTCTCTCTCTCTCTCTCTCTCTCTTTCCTCTCTCTCTCTCTCTCTCTCTCTCTCTCTCTCTCTCTCTCTCTCTCTCGCTCTCTCTCTTTACAAATATAATATATAATCAAAGTCACGCACAATATCTGCCCATAAAATGAGCAAGTTACCCGTAAATGTTGTGTGTGAACGCCTGAGTATAAGCCCCTCCCACACCCCCGCTCTCACCGCGCGCTGATTGGTTCTAATTTTCCCTAGTCCCGAACAATAATAGACTTCGGCAATATGCGTCCCGGGTGCCTATTCGCCAACTGTGTACCACTCCGGCACTCCGATTCAAGTATGGTAAATTGAGGAGTTGTTAGGCAGACCCAAAGAAAACGCGCGCGCAGCAATAGACCGTAAGGTGGAAGAAACTTGCTTTTGCTCTGTCCTACGTAAGTATAGCCTGGGTTCTTATATGTTTATTTGTTGTGTATTTACATATATTGTTAAAGTAATCGTCCAGACCATTTCACCATTCCTGTTTAATGCAGTCAAAATATAGCCATGATCGAGTATATCAACAATATGTTGTCACTTTGTGCATCCAATCACTCGTTTTTAAATGATCCGCATTCAAAATCTGAAATTTCCCAGAGCCTTCAAAACACAACTGATGACCAGCAGACGACGGACCATGGCTTGATGACGTCACATCAGGAAGCCTCCCAGCCCTGCCTGATACAGATACACGGAGACTCAGAAAAAAACATAGTACTTGAAGAATTTTGGGTGTTTCTGATAGATTTTTTTTGCGATATGGCATATACTTGCATCCTTCATGGGTACAGCAAGAAAGCTGTACCTTTCCAGAGAGCTTAGCACCCATTTCCGACCTATTTGGCCAGGTTATGTGTGTGCAGCGCCGGTAAGAGGCGGGTGAGAGCCGCGCGGTGTGAAACACATTGTCTTGCCGCGCGGCTCTCACCCGCCTCCTTCCGACGCTGCACACACATTACCTGGCCAAATAGATCGGAAATGGGTGCTAAGCTCTCTGGAAAGGTACAGCTTTCTTGCTGTACCCATGAAGGATGCAAGTATATGCCATATCGCAAAATAAATCTATCAGTAACACCCAAAATTCTTCAAGTACTATGTTTTTTTCCGAGTCTCCGTGTATCTGTATCAGGCAGGGCTGGGAGGCTTCCTGATGTGACGTCACCAGCATGTTTCACGCCACGGCTGGAATGAAGCTGTTGTTTTACCCGCGCTTTTTACAAAAGTCATGTTTTTAGGGAAATAAGGCGTAAAAATGAATAATTTTTTGTGGATTAGGTATTTTTGAATGAACATTCAACATAATTATGCAAAGTAAAAATGGGTCTGGACGATTACTTTAGGATAATAGCAGCAAACGGGCGCAAAAGGCGTAAAAAATATGTTTACGGGGATAAATAAGCTGAGAACGGCTCAAAAAGATATTTCAAAACCATATATCGAAAAACTAAGTCCAGATTCGTAATCAGCACGCATAAAAGCTAATAGGAACCAAGTGTCATCCAAATCTGGTGAAAAATAATTGGACAAATTTTGAAGGCAAATCCTTGGAAATGATCGTGAAAAACACATTTTCATTAATATCTCAAGAAACGTAGCAGCTAGGCGAAAATAGTATAAAGTATAAACGATCCAGCTGGCGACTGTGGTCCCTCTGGTATTAACACATTAAAATTTCATCAATAAATACTCCAATAAATCAAAGTTTTGTAAAATAAAAATTGTATTTTGTTTTCATACGTTAAATTCTAGTTAATAAGAATTGTACATCTTTCGATGTGCAATAATACTTGTTATATATTATTTCCTCAAAGAAGAATATATTTTTGTTAAAAGGGCGTAACAAATATTTACAGGGATAAATAAGTTGAGCACTGGTATATGTCTATTCCTGCTGTACATATATTCTCCCCCTCTCTCTCTCTCTCTCTCTCTCTCTCTCTCTCTCTCTCTCTCTCTCTCGAGGTCATTTTGGATAAGCCCAGGTGCAATGCAAAGCTTCAGGTCAGTTTCCTGAAAATATGTTCACATGTTATTTAGAGAGAGGAGAGAAGAGGAAGAGGAGAGAGAGAGAGAGGAGAGAGAGAGAGAGGAGAGAGAGAGAGAGAGAGAGAGAAGGAGAGAAGAGAGAGATGGGAGGAGAGAGAGAAGAGGAGGAGGAGGGGAGGGGAGGGGAGAGAGAGAGAGAGAGAGAGAGAGAGGGGAGAGGGAGGGAGGGAGGGGAGGAGGGAGGGAGGGAGGGAGGGGGGGAGGGAGGGAGGGAAGGGAGGGAGGGAGGGGGAGGGAGGAGAGAGAGAGGGAGAGAGAGAGAGGGGAGAGAGCGAGAGAGAAGAGGGGAGGGAGAGGGGAGGAAAAGGAGAGAGAGAGAGAGAGAGAGAAGAGAGGAGAGAGAGAGAGAGAGAGAGAGGAGAGAGAGAGAGAGAAAGGGGAGAGAGAGAGAGGGGAGAGAGAGAGAGAGAGGGGGCGAAGAGAGGGGAGAGAGAGAGAGAGAGAGAGAGAGAGAGGAGAGAGAGAGAGAGAGAAGAGGAGAGAGGAGAGAGGAGAGAGAGAAAAAAAAAAATATACTTACTGCAGGAACATTTTGGGCTGCAAAATAGACCAAAAATCTGGCTTGATTTGGTTTTATCCATTTTACAATGAAACTATTGACCCTAGACGAAAATCGACAATAAATTATTTCCAGCTTAACGAGCTCTACTCTATACTTCTATCCGTTCTTTCTTAGCAAATCAAGTTTTTGAGATATGTTTTTTTACCTCATAAAAATTTTGATTTATTGGATTATTTATTGATGAAACTTTAATCTGATTATACCAGAGGGACCACAGTCGCAAGCGGAATCGTTTAAACTCTATATTGTTTCCGCCTAGCTGCTACGGTTCTTGAGATATTAATGAAAATGTGTTTTTCACGACATTTAGTTAGGATTTGCCTGAAAAATTTGGCCAATTCTTTTTTCACCAGATTTTGATGACACTTGATTCCTATTAGCTTTCTTCGAGCTGATCACTAATCAGGACTTAGTTTTTCGATATATGGTTTAGAAATCTCTTTTTGAGCCGTTCTCAGCATATTTATCCTCGTAAACATATTTTTTACGCCTTTTGCGCCCGTTTGCTGCTACTATCTTAACAATATATGTAAATGCACAATAAATAAACATATAAGAACCCAGGCTATACTTACGTAGGACAGAGTAAAAACAAGTTTCTTCCACCATACAGTGTGTTGCTGCGCGCGCGTTTTCTTTGAGTCTGCCTTAAAACTCCTGAATTTCTCACACTTGAATCGGAGTGCCGGAGTAGTACACAGATCGCGAATCCGAGAACAGAACCCCAGATCCCGGGAAGGAAACCCTAATATATACTCTCTCTCTCTCTCTCTCTCTCTCTCTCTCTCTCTCTCTCTCTCTCTCTCTCCGAAATTCACAACAGTAAAGTAAAAAAACCACTAACCTGAAGAAGAAAAGAAAATGGTAAGGAAAGGTCATGTATGTCATTAAAAAGAAACGAAGTAAATAACTTATTGGCTGTTGTCGAAGTATTGATTAGTAGTGAGTGGCGGAAGGCAGACCGTCACCTCACCTGTCTATGTACGAGTAATGAACTAATGCACTTTCTCTCGTCAGGTGGGAGGCGGTATTACTATTTTTGTCGATGTGATTCACGAAACCCTTTATGAACAGCGAGAGAGAGAGAGAGAGAGAGAGAGAGAGAGAGAGAGAGAGAGAGAGAGAGAGAGAGAGAGAGAGAGAGACCATGAGAGAGGAGTAGAGAGAGAGAGAGAGAGAGAGGGGAGATGAGAGGAGGAGAGATGAACGAGAGAGAGAGGAGAGGAGAGAGAGGAGACCATGAGAGAGAGAGAGAGAGAGAGAGAGAGAGAGAGAGAGAGAGAGAGAGAGAGAGAGAGATGCAAAACGAATGGATTAGTCACATTGTTGTGGGAAAGCCCTTTCCTTCCCCAGCCTTCCATTAGCTACAGCAGATAACGTGCCTGCCAACCCTGGCCCACCTAAGGCAGCAAAAAGGTTACGGTCTAGTAGTCTGCACACACACACACACACACACACACACACACACACACACAGCTATGGTTAAGGGCCACTGGTAAGCATGTTGAGGTCAAGGTGTGCGATGACATGATAAGCGGCAAGCCTCTCCAGGTCTTCACTCTTCAGCCACGCTATCTGCTGCGCCTCCCTTGAAACACCCTCATGACAGCAGGTGTCTCGGCAGGCTGCTCCGATTGTCTTAACTCTGGATCCAAGACTTGGAAGGTGATGGGAAATATTAGATTACTTCAGAAGCAGCCCGTCTGGCCCCACTCAGCGCCTAGCAACAGTCGACTCCTGGCCCCGCCCACCCACTCCCTCCTCCCTCCCGAGGCACAGTTGCCACAGGTCGCCGGTGCCTCGCCTCCAGACGGCACTCTCGTCCTTTCTTAGGGACACCCCAAGGAAGCGTGTGAATTATGACCCAACCCAATTATCTGATAGTTTGCAATCATCTGGATGACGCGTTTCTACAAGTATATATGTATGCGTAAACTATGAGATCTATGGCATGAGTCAATGAGACATTCTTAAAGAGATGTATCAACGCATCAGCAGGACATGAAGGTGGCTCTTCTTATTTCTAGGTTACGTCTGTGTCATGACCAGTTAGTTCCCTTGAATCTAACTTCCAGAGCCCCTGAGACTGGACGATCTAGGAGTGTGCGCGGCGCTGTCGCTGATCCTTTCACTACAGCGATAAGGGATGCAGCCTTGGTGTTCGCCTTGCAAGTCAGCAAGCATAGCAGACTACAGCTTCAGGGGACAACATTCCATGGTGATAATGTAAGCGAGCGACACAAGACTCATTGACATAAAACTGTGCTGTCTGCGATGCAAGCAATTCCCGCCGCCGCCGCTGCTGGCCACCGTCTGTATTTGCTTGCTTCCCTGCTTGTCTGGGACACGAGGCATCGTTTTGACGGGCCAGTGTGCGCCTGGCCGCGGTGGAGTAGGGTCGTTGCATCACCAGCTGGCAAGGACCTTTGTTGAGTGTGTGCGGTGCCAACCACCAAGACATCACCTTTCTATCCGCAAATAAATGTATTGAACCAGTGAAAAAGTGTTTTAATGGAAAATGTCTTTTCATAAGATCGCTGCTGTAAGCTATGCAATTAATGACAACGTTATGAACTTGAAATATCAATGAAAATACATCCTCTAAAGTTGGCATTTTTTGTCGAGTGAAAAGGCTGCCGTGCTGTGTGTGTAGTGACAGCGTGAGCCACAACCTCAGTCCTCGCCTCAGCGCCACTTCTTACTGCACGCGCCACACGCTATTTGTGTATGCATAGAAATACATGCATGCATAAATAAACACACACACACCCACAGTATATATATATATATATATATATATATATATATATATATATATATATATATATATATATATATATATATATATACACACACACGCTATATGACACACACACACGCTATATGACACACACACAAACACACACACACACACACACACACTATATGACACACACACACACACGACCATCACGTTTTTCTCTTTTCATTCTTCGTCTTTCTTTTTGATAGACGACAGCAGCAACAACACTGCCACACAAGATGCCTCGACTGTGTTCCAAACTGTGAGTCTGAACACCTTCCCGAACAGTTACTGCCGGTAACGCAAAGACCCCATGAGTGTAATGTTAAGCTGAGGCCCGCCGCGTGCACACCTCCACCACACCTCCATGGCACTCATAGACACCTGAAAATAACACTCTTTACAGGAACTCCCCTCGTGTATGTCTCGCGGCCTTTTGTAGCTTCCATATTTTCTTATGCTCTTATGTTCTCTTCGCGATAACTGAAGACGTTCAACTGTACAAAATGGACCCAACCATTTCCGAGGGTCAGCGTCAGCGGAGACACTCAGCCGAGGAGCATCCAGACGGAGGGGTCCGACGGTGGCTCCTGCAGCTGCTGCCAAGGAGGGGGGTGGCGGTGACGGCGGGAGTGGTGGTAGTGGTGGTCGTTGTGGTAGTGGTGGCGGCAAGTACTTGGAAGCAAACTCCAGACCCAAAAAGTATAGGGAAAAAAAGTTTTTAACAAAAGGGCCGGGGAAGATTTTTTTTTTCCACGCATTTTTTAGGGGTCTGAGCATGTGTTTTTTTTAAAATTAGGGGGGTTGGTTTCCCTTTTTGGGTGGGGAAATTTCAGGGCTAAAACTGTACCCGTGGGGCCCTGTCCCCCATTTATCTGTAAATCTGAAAGTGTGTGGGGGTTTTGGTGTTGTGTGTGTTTTTGGGTTGGTGTGTGGATGTGGTGTGTGTGTGGTGTGTGTGTTTTGGGGTGTGTGTGTGTGTTTTGTGGTGTGTGTGTGTTTGGTTTTGGGGGTTGGGGTGGGGTGGGGGTTTTGTGTTTTGGGTGTGGGGTTTTGGGGGTGTGTGTGTGTGTGGGTTTGTGTGTGGTGTGAATAGAATAAAAATAAATTAATTTATTATTGCCCCAGACTTTAAAAAAAAAAGGATGGAAAACAGCTCCTAAAAAGAACAATACTTTTTGGCGGGGACCTTTTTTAAAAAAAAAAACTAATAAAAAAAATACAAAATAAGTATTTTTTAAACCGGTCAACAAAAAGTTGGGAAAAAAAACCCCAAAAGTAAATTTTCCAAAACTAATTGACACATAAAAAAAAATATAAATAAAGTAACTAAAAATCAGATATACTTGTTAGCTTATCAAAAAAACATGCCCAAAATTGATCTGATGAAAATGAAAAGTTCTTCAAAACATTCACATGGTACTTTTTGAAATTAACGCAACTTTAATTTCAAATGCTTTGGCCCTATTGTGTAGTTTTTCGGGGTATACATACCCCGGGGGGCCTTAAAAATTTCCCTTTCTTTTAGTACATTCGAAAAAAAACAAAAAATTCATTTTCCTACAACATTGGGAAAAAACCCCTTTGCTACAAAGACGATCTTCTCGGGTTTACACTGTGTTATACCAACTTTTTGGTAGTCTATTTTTGTTTGGGGTTCTGAATCTGGGTTACCGGATGAAAATTTCCCTTTTCTTTTGTTTTTTTTTTTTTTACGGGGTTACACCCCCTACCATAAATTGCTTAATATATTGTATTTTTTACAATAAAGATTTTTTTAAAATTATGGGGGCCCAGGCAGAAAACCCACTGATTTTTTAAATTTTTCTCACTTCAAACGGTTTTCCCTTAAAAACCATTAGTGTTGGAAAATTTTGTGAAAAACCCCAAAACCCCTGACATACCACAAAAATTACATATTTTTTTTAATGCAAGAAAACCCATGGAAGTGTATAACCCTAACATACCCAAATGAAAACAAACATTGATACATTATATAGCATAATTTAGGTTTTTTTTCCTTTAAATTTTGGGCCGGGGGACCAGTAACCCCAAAAATTCGGCCAAATTTATATGAAAATTTCCCCCTTTTGGGGACACTCCAAGTTTACCATATACCAACCCTTGGGGTGGGTTTTTAATTTAACACCAAAAAACATTGTTTTTAAAAATTTAAGGGGTAAATTCTGCTCTTAAAACCTATAAATCTCCCCAAATCTCAGCTGCATAGGTCAGTACTGGTAACGCCCCTGGTATTTAAAAAATTCCAAAATGCATATTTAAACGGGCCCCAAATCCCCCAAAATTTCCCACATTTTTCCCCATTTGTGAATACCCTTGCTCTTGTTGCTTGTTCTTTCAAAAACTAGCTCTCCTTTACGGAACCCGCCATTGTAATTAAATAATTTCACCCAAAATACTTGTAATTTTCTTTTTTTCCACCTCAACATTTTTTCCCCTAAAACCCAAAATTTAAATTTTTTTTAAAAAAAATTTCTTAGATGAAATTTTTTCCCCCCACTGAACCCCCACCCATTTTTTTTTTGTTTCAATTAATCTTTAAATTCCCCTCATTTTCAGTAAGTATTTCAAGCTATCAGAGCCCGCTTCATTCCCTTTTCCCCACTGTCACAATTAATTTTTATCACTGCGTACATTGAAAAAGTTTCAAATAGGAGTTTTCAAATCATGACCAAAAACAGGAAAAAATTTCAGTTACATTCGAGAATTTCCTTTTTGATTCATTAATGTAAAAAGGGGAAAAAAAACAGGGCGGGGCAAAAAATTTCCCCCCCGCCTTAAATCCCCCCTTTGGGATACAAATTTTAAACAGGGCATCTCTTGGTTTAAAAATTACCCCAAAAAAAACCCGATTGGGTTTCTATACAAAATTTTTGATTACATTTAGTATTTTTTTCCCCCATTCACCTTTCCTTCCCCCACTAGCCCTTTTTCCAAAAAACCCCCACGCAAAACCCCTGGGCCAAAAAAGGGTTTCCCTTTTAGTCCCCCGAAAAAAAACAAAAAAAACCTTTTTTTTTTTTTTTCCTTTCCCGTTGAAAAAAATCAATTACGCATTTTAAACAAAAATATATGGTCTAAAGGGAGAGTACCCCTTATGCCTAAAAAAAAGCTTGTGTTCCCTTAAAAAAATATTGTAGTTTTCAGAATATTTTTGTTAGTTTTTTCATTGAGATAGAGGGGAAAAAGTTTTTCCCAGCGCTAAGCAGGGGGATGCCCCGGTAAATTATTTGGGGTCTTTAAAAGGGCTCCTTTGTTCTTATGATTTGGGACTATAAAACCCACCAAACCACCAGATGGGATGATACCACTAAACCCAAATTTTCCCTTTTTAAAAAGCTTTAAAAAATAGAGGGAAAAAGAAATATGAGTGCTTTTAAAAATTTAAATTTTAAAATTAAGGGCAAATTGCTGGGGGTTTATTTTTTCTTTAAATTTTTTTTTTAATGTTTCCCCAATGTGAAAATTCACGTTGTGTGTGTGGTGTGGGGTGTGTGTGTGTTGTGTGTGTTTTGTGTGTGCGTGTGCGGTTTTGTGTGGGGTATTTTAATAAATCATGTTCTTATATAATAACTACTTTGTGAGCCATTTCTTTAAAATCAAAAACCAAAAAACCGCCGTGCCCAAAAAAAAACCCAAAGCCCCCCCCAACACTGAAATTTTTCTCAAAAAAAGATCTATCATCGGGGTAAAGGGGTCCCCCCCTCGGCGTGGGGGGCGTGAGAAATTTATTCAACCAATAATCAAAGGCAAAATTAAAAAACTTATGATGGGTGGGGCGGGAGGGAAAGGGAGCAATTAAAAAAATAACTGTTTGGTTAAATTTTGGGGGACTTCCGAAAAAAAAAAAATGACCCAAACCATCATTAAATTCGTTGGAAAACCTTTGAGGGCCTGTTTTTCTCCTCCAGTAAAAAGTCTTTGTACTAAATTTTTTTGGGTTTGGGGGTTTTTAAACCCAGAATTTTAAACGATCCCTCGTAATGTGGGGTGGCCGGGGCAGTGCCCTTTTAAACCCTTTTTCCCCCACCCGCCCCCGCCCCCCCCAAAAGGGAAAACCCCCGGGGAAAAATGGGTGGGGGGCGGTTTGCCCTAAAACCCTTAAAACACTTTTTTCCCCTTTGAGTAAAAATTCCCCCAGGGAATTATTTTGTCTATCCCCCGAAAAAAGTATATGAGAAAAAGAAAAACTGGGGGGGGACGTTTTTGGGAAGTTATTGTTTTTTTGTTACGATATTTGCGCCAGACAGAGACGAAAGTGAAATATAACACACTGGCATTTGCAAGTAGAAAGAAAAAGAAACATTTTCGGACCAAAGCGGATACTTTGTTTACATTGCACAGTACTGCCCGGCACGTTTCCATCTAAACGTTTGTTCGGACTTAAATACAACCCCTGAACGCAATATTCGGGAGTGTGTTGCCGTGGCGTCGCCATGCATGATCTGCTCAGTGGTTCCTGATTTGAAAAAAGTGATATGATAGCCTGCCGGACGTAACATTAGGCCTACTCACACTTCCCGGGTTTTTTTCCCCCCCCAAGCTATTTTGCTTGACACCTGTTTGAATGAGATGGACTACTTATGGCATATCTTCCGCTTTCCCTTGCTTTGATATGTTACTTTCGTATCTATGCAGATGTTTGAATAATACCAAGTGAACAACATGAACCGACAACAGCCATGTGAGAGCCACACAACGGGGTCTTGTAGGGCGGGAGTAAAGTGGATGGCATCGTTCAGTTCATTGCCTGTGTCGCGCCTCCTCTTGATGGCAGACGCGGCTGCTTAACGAATAACACTGGGGGGGGGGGGGGGGAGGTAATCTGCTGTACTGCAAGGCTGCGCCACTGTGTTGCTGACCATTAACCCTTTCACGCCCAGATCTTTCCTTTGCTATATGAAATCGTCTGTTATTAGCCATAAAATTACCAAAGAGCATCTGAATATACCAAATTAGCTAATGGACAAAGATATTAAACAGGTCATATCTATAAAACATTGCTCATATTCATTAAAATAGTCGAATGGTAGTTACATTACAATGAAAATTACGTACTGGGCCTCAAGGAGTTAAGCATTACGCAAATGAAATGATCTGTTGTTACACACAATAGCAGGTGATTAGATTTCACTCCTTTTACGCTGCAAAATGACTCAGTAATAGAAAAGCTTGAGAAGAGAAAGTCCCTGTTTTTAAAGTGATGTGTCCGCGGCACCGAGGATCACTACGACAGTCTTGGTCACTACCGCTGTGCCTTAACGATGCACAAATAGGAGCTAATCTCATGTTCCTCTAAGCAAAAAATATACTTTCTAACTCGCTTTTACATATTTTCACCAAGTAATGCAACTTTTTATTATTATATTTAATATTATATAATTGGTAAGCATTTTAAATTTATGATATTTCTCAAGTAAAATTATACAATGGTAAAAGTTCTTCAAGTAGTGTTTGCAACCTTCACTGGCTCCTCCTGTCCAGCAAATCAACCGCGGAGATTCCCATCCGCATCGATCCGCGTGTCACCACTTGGCCCCGACAGCCCTGAACTGGCCCCCACCTGCCGCCACCCCCACCGCCTCTTCCACAGCCCATGTACACCGTCTTGACTCGACACACACACGCACACGCACACGCGCACACGCACACGCACACGGACACGGACACGGACATACCGATCAACCCTTCACCCAGCGCTTATCCTGCTTCCCATGCACCAAAACAATCCACATAACTCGTCTTGTTTTGCTCCTATAGTTCCTTCTGACACTGTGCCGAAGTCTTATCGAGTCTTCGTCCCAAGCATCGTTACTTGCACCACCATAAATTAGTTCATCGCTTTTCTAAAACCCACTCACTCTCCGTCTGGCCCCGTACAGGTGTTAAGGGTGTTGGTGATGAAGGTTTTCACAGGAATTGTTGTAACATTACCGCGATGTCAACTTTGTTCCAGCTTGTGGCAGCGTGGAGGTGACAGGCGACGTCAGACTCCTGGAGAAGTACCGTCGCTGCGTCACCATCGAGGGCAACCTGCGCGTCCAGCTCATCGAATACAACAAAAACGATCCCGTGGTTCCTCTCTCTAACCTCGTCCAGGTAAGCTTTGTCACAAGGCTTCTCTTTTCTCATAGCATAAGGAATTCTCGTACTTTTCCTTAGATATGTAAACAAACAGTTAAGAAAATTCTGATCAAGGTATTCATAAGAAGATAAGGAAGCTACAAGAGGCTGTGAGACCTACATGAGGTAGTTCCTGTTATTCTAATACTCCAATATAATAATATTCCTATGAGTGAACCTACAGTTTGTCAAAAAACAATCTTTCATACCATACTGAAAGTATTTTTGTGTGCAACTAAGATAAAATAAAATAAAAACATGTTCCCTTCAGTGGTGGCATTCCTTCTCTGCAATTGGTCTCGGTGGGAGTCGGAGGAAAAGGTCTGAGGGACCGCCTATTCCCCGGTCCGCTAAAAGTCCAATGTAAAATAGTGAGTCATTTGAATGTGTGATGGCAGTAACAGGCAACAACGGCATGGGTAATGAGGGTGGGCTGGCGGGGTGGGTCTGAAGGCAACGCGGTGCCCAAGAGGAAGGACGCTGCTCTTCGCAGTCATTAGGGCGGCGCCACCTGCTATGTAATCAAGGAAACATTCTGGCAGAGCCATTACGAGGGCGCTCCTTACGCCGGCCAGGCCACACGAGGGATCCCGGCCACGGCGAGGCCACCACCTCGCGCCCCTGCACGGCCTCGCTACACCTGCTGGCCTTCCCTCCCACACGGCTCATTTTTACCGTTGACTTTTTCTTTTATGCAAATGTATCGTTCACAAAGGAAAAGTCAAACGATATGTTTAATAACAATAGTAACATAAAATATACTGAGTGTATCTTTACTGCAAATGTTGTTTTTATCAACACATGCATCTATAAAATAAATATGTGAATATGTATCAAAATGGTGTTGATGGTTATCAAGAGATCTGCAGAACTGTATAAAACTCGCTAGCCGCATCGCTGCACCACTTGTGTATTTAATGGAACTTTAGAGAAGTTCAATTATAATTGTCAGAGATTACAAGTAAACTTATATAATGGCCATGAGTGCGACAGGACAAGATGTGTACAACATTAACTATTCCTACAGCTTATCACAAAAAAGTTCGCCTTCGGTCACGCCCTTTCCCCCTTCCGTTCCGCTCCCGCCGGACGCCCCACACCTTCACCCTGGGTCCGGTGGGAGCGGCGGCGGGGCGGACGCAATAAAAACACGGCAATCACGCTTCATCTTGACCTGCGTGCATAAAACCCCAAACTTTACTGCCTTCATTTATCCTTAATCTCAGTTTTAGCACCGGGACATATTCAGGTGTAATAGCACAGCTCTCACCCCACGACAATCACCACATCCGCGTGAGGGAGGCCAGCCAGTGCGGTGTATATATATAGTGCATGACTTGCTACGGCGGGTGCTGACCAGTTAAGCGGCCCTTGGCTATATATCTTGGGCTGGGGGGGGTAATATATATANTTTTTTTTTTTTTTCATACTTTAAATTTCTAGTTAAAAGAATTGTACATCTTTCGAGTGCAATAAACTTTTTATATATTATTTCCCAAAAAAGAATAGATTTTGTTAAAAGGGCCGTAACAAAATTTAAGGGATAAAAATTTGGCACGGGTATATGTTTTTCCCTGCTGCATATATTCTCCCCCTCTCTCTCTCCTTCTCTTTTCTCTCTCTCTTCTCTCTCTCGGGGTCTTTTTGGAAAGCCCAGGTGAAAGAAAAGCTTCAGGCATTTTCCCTGAAAAATTTTCACATTTTTATTTAAGAAAAATGGAGAGAGAGAGAAGGGGAGAGAGGGGAGAGAGAGAGGAGAGAGGGGAAAAGAGAAAAGGAGAGAGAGAGGAGAGAGAAAAGGGGAGAGAGAAAAGGAAGGAGAGAGAGAAGAGAGAAGGAGAGAAGAGAGAGAGGAGGGGGAGGGGGGGAGGGGGGGAGGGGGGAGGGGGGGAGGGAGGGGGGGGGGGGAGGGAGGGGGGGGGAGGGAGGGAGGGGGAGGGAGAGAGGGGAGAGAGAGAGAGAAGGAGGAGAGAGGAGGGGAGAAGAGAGAGAGACGGAGAGAAGAGGAGAGAGGAGGAAGAGAGAGAGGAGAGAGAGGAGAGAGAGAGAGAGAGGGAGAAAAGAGAGAGGGGGAGAGAGGGGAGGAGGAGAGGGGGGAGAGAGAGGGGAGAGAGGAAGAGAGAGGAGAGAGAGAGAGAGGGAGAGGAGAGACGAAGGGGAAGAGAGAGAGAGAGAAGAGAGAAAAAAAAATAAATATTTACTGCGGGAAATTTTTGGGTGCAAAAAGCCCAAAAAAATCGGGTTGTTTTGGTTTTTATCCATTTACAATGAAAATATGACCTAGACGAAAATCGACAATAAATTTTTTCCAGCTAACGAGTCTACTCTATACTTCATCCTTTCTTTCTTAGCAAATCAATTTTTTGAGATATTTTTTTTACCTCAAAAAATTTTTGTTTTTATTGGATTTTTTATGATGAAATTTTAATCTGATTACCAAGGGACCACAGTCGCAAGCGGAAATCTTTTTAAAATCAAATTGTTTCCCCTAGCCTACGGTTTGAATATTATGAAAATGTGTTTTTCACGACATTAGTTAGTTTTCCTAAAAAATTTTGGGCCCAATTTCTTTTTTCACCGTTTTTGAGACACTTGATTCCTATTGCTTTCTTTAGCTGACACTAAACAGCTTAGTTTTTTGATATAGGTTTTGAAATCTCTTTTTGAGCCGTTCTCAGCAATTATCCTCGAAACAATTTTTTTAGCCTTTGCGCCCGTTTGCCTAATTCTTTAAAATATGAAAGCACAACAATAAACATATAAGAACCCCGGCAATTTCGTAGGACAGAGTAAAAACAAATTTTTCCACCATACGGTGTTTCGCGCGCGCGTTTTTTGGTTGCCTTAAAATCCCGAATTTCTCACACTTGAATCGAGTGCCGGGGTAGTACACAGATCGCAAACCGAAACAAAACCCAGATCCGGGAAGGAAAAAAACCAATATTACTCTCTCCTCTTCTCTCTTCTCTCTCTTCTCTCCTCTCTCTCTCTCCCGAAATTCAAAACAGAAAAAGTAAAAAAAAACAACCTAAGAAGAAAAAAAAGGGAAAGGGAAAAAAGGTAGTAGTCATTAAAAAGAAACGAAGTAAAAAAAACATGGCGTTGTCGAAGTTTTGATTAGAGTGAGGGGCGGAAGGCAGCCCGACCTCATGTCTTGTACGAGTAATGAATAATGCACTTTCTTCGTCAGGGGGGAGGGGGTTATATATTTTTGGATGTGATTCACGAAACCCTTTAAAACACGAGGAGAGAGAGAGAGAAGAAGAGAAAAGAAGAGAAAAGGGAGAGAGAGGAGAGAAAAGAAAAGAGGGGAGAGAGATCAAAACGAATGGATTATACATTTTGTGGGAAAAGCCCTTTCTTCCCCCGCCTTTCCCTTTGCTACAGCAGAAGCGTGCGCCCAACCCTGGCCACTAAAGGCCCGCAAAAAGGTTACGGTCAGTAGCGCCACACACACACACAAAACCAAAAACACACACACACACACACACACAACAAGTATGGTTTAAAGGGCCATGGTAAGCATGTTTAGGTCAAGGTGTGCGATGAATGAAAGCGGCAAACCTCCAGGTTTCACTCTTTAGCCCGATCTGCTGCGCCTCCCCTTTAAACACCCTCATGAAGCAGGTGTTCGGCAGGCGCCCCCATTGTCTTAATCTGGATTTCCCAAAATTTGGGGGGGTGAGGGAATAAGATACTTCAGAAGCAGCCCCGGCCCACTCAGCGCCTAGAAAAAGTCGACCCTGGCCCGCCCACCCCCCTCCTCCTCCCCCGAGGGAAGTTTCCACAGGCGCCGGGCCTCGCCTCAGACGGGATTGTCCTTTTTTAGGGGCCCCCAAGGAAGCGGGAAAAGACCCAAAACCAATTTTCTGATAGTTTGCAATCATCTGGTGGCGTTTCTACAAAATTTTATGTATGCGAAACATGAGATCAGGCAGAGTCAATGAGAATTTTTAAAGAGTGTATCAAAAAGCACAGCAGGACTGTAGGTGGCTTTCTATTTCAGGGACGTCTGTGTCATGACCAGCCTTTATTGACTTTCCAGGCCCCTGAGAATGGACGATCTAGGAGTGTGCGCGGCGCTGTCGCTGATCCTTTCATAAAAGCGAAAAGGGGATGCAGCCGGGTGTTCGCCTTGCAAGTCAGAAAGCATAGAAAGACTACAGCTTCAGGGGACAACATTCCATGGTGAAATGTAAGCGAGCGACACAAGACTCATTGACATAAAACTGTGCTGTCTGCGATGCAAGCAATTCCCCCGCCGCCGCCGCTGCTGGCCACCGTCTGTATTTGCTTGCTTCCCCGTTGTCTGGGACACGAGCATCGTTTTGACGGGCCAGTGTGCGCCTGGCCGCGGTGGAGTAGGGTCGTTGCATCACCCGCTGGCAAGGACCTTTTTTGAGTGTGTGCGGTGCCAACCACCAAGACATCACCTTTCTATCCGCAAATAAATGTATTGAACCAGTGAAAAAGTGTTTTAATGGAAAATGTCTTTTCATAAGATCGCTGCTGTAAGCTATGCAATTAATGACAACGTTATGAACTTGAAATATCAATGAAAATACATCCCTAAAGTTGGCATTTTTTGCGAGTGAAAAGGGCTGCCGTGCTGTGTGTGTGTGACAGCGTGAGCCACAACCTCAGTCCTCGCCTCAGCGCCATTCTTACTGCACGCGCCACACGCTTTTTGTGTATGCATAGAAATACATGCATGCATAAATAAACACACACACACCCACAGTATATATATATATATATATATATATATATATATATATATATATTATATATATATATATATAATAATATATAACACACACACGCTATATGACAACACACACACGCTATATGACACACACACAAACACACACACACACACACACACACTATATGACACACCCCAACACGACCATCACGTTTTTCTCTTTTCATCTTCGTCTTTCTTTTGAAGACACAGCAGCAACAAAAACTGCCACACAAGATGCCTCGACTGTGTTCCAAACTGTGAGTCTGAACACCTTCCCGAACAGTTACTGCCGGTAACGCAAAGACCCCATGAGTGTAATGTTAAGCTGAGGCCCGCCGCGTGCACACCTCCACCACACCTCCATGGCACTCATAGACACCTGAAAATAACACTCTTTACAGGAACTCCCCTCGTGTATGTCTCGCGGCCTTTTGTAGCTTCCATATTTTCTTATGCTCTTATGTTCTCTTCGCGATAACTGAAGACGTTCAACTGTACAAAATGGACCCAACCATTTCCGAGGGTCAGCGTCAGCGGAGACACTCAGCCGAGGAGCATCCAGACGGAGGGGTCCGACGGTGGCTCCTGCAGCTGCTGCCAAGGAGGGGGGTGGCGGTGACGGCGGGAGTGGTGGTAGTGGTGGTCGTTGTGGTAGTGGTGGCGGCAGTACTTGGAAGCAAACTCCAGACCCAAAAAGTATATGGTAAAAGTAAGTTAATCAAAATGCTGGAAGATTATTTTTTCACGCATTTGTTTACGTCTGAGCAT
>JACEEZ010003874.1:796283-836283 GCA_016584305.1 Chionoecetes opilio
TGTGTGCGTGTGCGTGTGTGTGTGTATTTCAATAATATCATGTTCTATATATAATAACTAGCTTTGTGAGCCATACTTTACTCAAGCCAAAGCCGCCGTGCAAACACCATACGCGCAACACTGATAATTTCTCATCAGATCTATCATCGGGCTAGGCGTCTCCTCGGCGTGGCAGCGTGAGATTGATTCAACCAATATCAACGGCATGTATAACTTATGATGGGTGGGGCGGAGCAGGCAGCAATAAAAACATAACTGTTGTTGGTATTTGGTGACTTCCGAAAAAATCATGACCTAACATCATTAAATTCGTGAAAGCCTTGAGGGACCTGTTTTCTCCTCCAGTAAAAAGTCTTGTACTAAATTTTGTGTGGTGACCGAGAATAATCGATCCCTCGTAATGTGTGGGTGGCCGGGGCAGTGCTAACCTGTTGCCACCCGCCCCCGCCCCCGCCAGGACACCCGCCAGGAAGCAATGGGTGGGTGGCGGTGTTGCAGTAACCTTAGACACTTTCCTCTCGAGTAAAATCCCACCAGGCAATTATTTCTGTCTATCACCGAAATGTATATGAGAAAAAGACAAACTGGTGGACGTTGTGAAGTTATTGTTTTTTGTTACGATATTTGCGCCAGACAGAGACGAAAGTGAAATATAACACACTGGCATTTGCAAGTAGAAAGAAAAAGAAAACATTTTCGGACCAAAGCGGATACTTTGTTTACATTGCACAGTACTGCCCGGCACGTTTCCATCTAAACGTTTGTTCGGACTTAAATACAACCCCTGAACGCAATATTCGGGAGTGTGTTGCCGTGGCGTCGCCCATGCATGATCTGCCTCAGTGTTCCTGATTTGAAAAAAGTGATATTGATAGCCTGCCGGACGTAACATTAGGCCTACTCACACTTCCCGGGTTTTTTTCCCCCCCCAAGCTATTTTGCTTGACACCTGTTTGAATGAGATGGACTACTTATGGCATATCTTCCGCTTTCCCTTGCTTTGATATGTTACTTTCGTATCTATGCAGATGTTTGAATAATACAAGTGAAACATGAACCGACAACAGCCATGTGAGAGCCACAACAACGGGGTCTCGTAGTGGCGGGAGTAAAGTGGATGGCATCGTTCAGTCATTGCCTGTGTCGCGCCTCCTCTTGATGGCAGACGCGGCTGCTTAACGAATAACACTGGGGGGGGGGGGGAGGTAATCTGCTGTACTGCAAGGCTTGCGCCACTGTGTTGCTGACCTTTAAAACCCTTTCACGCCCAGATCTTTCCTTTGCTATATGAAATCTTTCGTTATTAGCCATAAAATTCCCAAAAGAGCATCGAATATACCAAATTAGCTAATGGACAAAGATATTAAACAGGTCATATCTATAAAACATTGCTCATATTCATTAAAATAGTCGAATGGTAGTTACATTACAATGAAAATTACGTACTGGGCCTCAAGGAGTTAAGCATTACGCAAATGAAATGATCTGTGTTACACACAATAGCAGGTGATTAGATTTCACTCCTTTTACGCTGCAAAATGACTCAGTAATAGAAAAGCTTGAGAAGAAAAAGTCCCTTTTTTTAAAAGTGATTGTCCCGCGGCACCGAGGATCACTACGACAGTCTTGGTCACTACCGCTGTGCCTTAACGATGCACAAATAGGAGCTAATCTCATGTTCCTCTAAGCAAAAAATATACTTTCTAACTCGCTTTACATTTTTTCACCAAGTAATGCAACTTTTTTTATTATATTTAATATTATATAATTGGTAAGCATTTTAAATTTATGATATTTCTCAAGTAAAATTATACAATGGTAAAAGTCTTCAAGTAGTGTTTGAAAACCTTCACTGGCTCCCCTGTCCAGCAAATCAAACGCGGAGATTCCCATCCGCATCGATCCGCGTGTCACCACTTGGCCCCGACAGCCCTGAACGGGCCCCCCACCTGCCGCCCCCCCCCGCCTCTTCCACAGCCCATGTACACCGTCTTGACTCGACACACACACGCACACGCACAACGCGCCCCACGCACACGCACACGGACACGGACACGGACATACCGATAAAACCCTTCACCCAGCGCTTATCCTGCTTCCCATGCACCAAAACAATCCACATAACTCGTCCTTGTTTTGTCCTATAGTTCCTTCTGACACTGTGCCGAAGTCTTATCGAGTCTTCGTCCCAAGCATCGTTACTTGCACCACCATAAATTATTTCCCATCGCTTTTCTAAAACCCACTCACTCTCCGTCTTGCCCCGTACAGGTTTTTTAAGGGTGTTGGTGATGAAGGTTTTCACAGGAATTGTTGTAACATTACCCCCCGGATGTCAACTTGTTCCAGCTTGTGGCAGCGGGGAGGTGACAGGCGACGTCAGACTCCTGGAGAAGTACCGTCGCTGCGTCACCATCGAGGGCAACCTGCGCGTCCAGCTCATCGAATACAAAAAAAAACGATCCCGTGGTTCCTCTCTCTAACCTCGTCCAGGTAAGCTTTGTCACAAGGCTTCTCTTTTCTCATAGCAAAGGGAAATTCTCGTACTTTTCCTAGATATGTAAACAAACAGTTAAGAAAATTCTGATCAAGGTATTCATAAGAAGATAAGGAAGCTACAAGAGCTGTGAACCTACATGAGGTAGTTCCTGTTATTCTAATACTCCAATATAATAATTTCCTATGAGTGACCTACAGTTTGTCAAAAAACAATCTTTCATACCATACTGAAAGTATTTTTGTGTGCAACTAAGATAAAATAAAATAAAAACATGTTCCCTTCAGTGGTGGCATTCCTTCTCTGCAATTGGTCTCGGTGGGAGTCGGGGGAAAAGGTCGAGGGACCGCCTATTCCCCGGTCCGCTAAAAGTCCAATGTAAAATAGTGAGTCATTTGAATGTGTGATGGCAGTAACAGGCAACAACGGCATGGGTAATGAGGGTGGGCTGGCGGGGTTGGGTCTGAAGGCAACGCGGTGCCCAAGAGGAAGGACGCTGCCTTCGCAGTCATTAGGGCGGCGCCACCTGCTATGTAATCAAGGAAACCATTCTGGCAGAGCCATTACGAGGGCGCTCCTTACGCCGGCCAGGCCACACGAGGGATCCCGGCCACGGCGAGGCCACCACTCGCGCCCCTGCAGGGCCCCTCGTCTACACCTGCTGGCCTTCCCCCCCCACGGCTCATTTTTACCGTTGACTTTTTTTTTTATGCAATGTTCGTTCACAAAGGAAAAGTCAACGATATGTTTAATAACAATAGTAACATAAAATATACTGAGTGTATCTTTACTGCAAATGTTGTTTTTATCAACACATGCATCTATAAATAAATATTGAATATGTATTCAAAATGGTGTTGATGGTTATCAAGAGATCTGCAGAACTGTAATAAAACTCGCTAGCCGCATCGCTCCCACCACTTGTGTATTTAATGGAACTTTAAGAAGTTCAATTATAATTGTCAGAGATTACAAGTAAACTTATATAATGGCCATGAGTGCGACAGGACAAGATGTGTACAACATTAACTATTCCTACAGCTTATCACAAAAAAGTTCGCCTTCGGTCACGCCCTTTCCCCCTTCCGTTCCGCTCCCGCCGGACGCCCCACACCTTCCCAACCCTGGGTCCGGTGGGAGCGGCGGCGGGGGGGGACGCAATAAAAACACGGCAATCACGCTTCATCTTGACCTGCGTGCATAAACCCCAAACTTTACTGCCTTCATTTATCCTTAATCTCAGTTTTAGCACCGGGACATATTCAGGTGTAATAGCACAGCTCTCACCCCACGACAATCACCACATCCGCGTGAGGGGAAGCCAGCCAGTGCGGTGTATATATATAGTGCATGGACTTGCTACCGGCGGGTGCTGACTTAACACGGTATAGAGCAGAGGTTCTCAAACTTCACTGGACGGCGGCGCACTAGATTTATCTTGGACTTCGGCGGCGCAGCAGCTATATATATATATATAATATTTTTATATATAAAATTATATATATATATATATATATATATATATATATATATATATATATATATATATATATTATATATATATATATATAATATATATATATATTTTATACAGGAATGGACATAAGGAAATAATGTGAAATAAATTACTATGTTACAACAATAACATACCTGATCAGTGGGACACTGTGCCTCCCTGGAGTTGCATATCCGCTCCTATGTTAGGAGGGACAGTGACAGACACACTCTCATTTCCTCTTCAACAGCCAGCAATTTATTCCTTTTCTTAGTTTTTATATTTGTGAGGGCTGAGAATCCCAGTTCACACAGATATGAGGTTGAAAATTGCAAGAGCATTTTTGGGGCCCCTTTTTGGATATATGTGGGTGTTCGTTTTCCATTTGAATCCGAAGCTTTCTAATGCCCATATCCAGATATTGCATTTTAGTGTGCGGTCATTACGGATGTTGATTAGTTCCTCTTCTTCAAGGATGCTAAGTTGTGGCTTGCTCAAGGGATCGTGAAACGAATGGATTTCTCAGCCAGTCATAACTTTCAACAGATATATTTGGGAAATATTTTTCTATTTTTCCTTCCTAGGCTTTCAAGGTGCTGCTTAATGAGTAAACAATGTCTGTATTTTTAGCTTCAGCAGCCTTTTGAAACATGTCCATCTTGCCTTCACTCACCCTTTCTTTCCCAGAGCCTAATTTTTTCTACCACGGCTTTCATTTTGTCAGAAGATGTTACATATTTTCATTTCTTCCTTGCTACTTGCATTAACCTTGTTCAGATGTTCAAATATTGTCTGCCAAGTAGCATAATGTTGAACTCCAAATTTCACCAGCAAGTAATTCGCAGAATTCAGTTTTCTCCTCAAAGGTAAAGAAAAGGAGCATTTCCTCTCTCAGTTCATGCACCCGGGGTAACACTTGCCTCTTGATAACCACCGGACTTCTGTGTGGAGGGGAAGACCTTCGTGCAGATCCCATTTCTTCACAAAAGCATCAAAAATAGTCTTGACTGCTTTGGTCTGCTTTTAAGAAATTTACCATTTTTACAACACATCAAGAACAAACTTTAATTCTTGTCCGAGTGTTTTAGCAACAAAAGCTTCACGGTGCAAGAAACAATGGGTAGTAATCAAAACTGGGTTCTCCTTCTTGACTAAGGACACAAAACCTTTTACCGATCCCACCATGGATGGACAGCCATCTGTACAATTCCTACACATAAATTTCCATGACAAGTCCTTTTCTTTCAAGTATTCTGTCACTTGTAGAAAATATATCCTGTCCCGTGGCTTGCACCAGTTCTTTGCAGCATAAGAAATGTTCAGTTATTTTGTATCAGCAACATAAAAGGATGAACACTAGTAAATGAGGTTTTCCTCCAATGTCTGTTGATTCATCCGCTTGTAAAACATACATTTTACCTTTCACGAGTTCACACACACTTTTTTCAATATCAGACGACATGTCCTTGATTCGTCTACCAATCGGTCGTCTGAGAGGGGAATTTTTTCACTTCCCCTTTTTAGCCTCATCCCCAAACAATGTTTTCACCACAGCACAGCAATCTGGAAGGAAGTATGACTTTGCAATTGAATGGATTTCATTTGTTTTGCTGTATGCTCTGCCACTAAATAGCTTGCTTTCTGTGCCTTTTCTGCCACCTTCACCTTTGTCTTTAAACCCAAGCCTTTGTTGTTTGTTATCTTTTTAAGAGTCTTTAAAGTAATATATTAGCTTCGAAAGAGGTGACTATGTTTTGTTGTTAAATGGTCTTCATTTTTATAGGAGTCATAGATTCTTTGATAGCTCAATGCCGCAAACAACACATTTTGGCTTTGGACCATTTTCATAATCACAGCAAGTGAACCCAAATCCAAGATAACTTTTCGTTATACAAGCGAAATGACTTACTGCGGTTACTTTTGCTGGCACGTGTCGTCGTTTTTACCACGCTCAGAACTGGATGACAAAACTCACCCTTTCATCTGTCACTTCTCTTTGCCCGCTCGGAAACCCGCACGACTACGGTCACTTTCAACTGTCACTTCACTTTGCAGCAACGGACCTGTACGACTATGCTCATTTTTAACTGTCACTTCACTTTCTTCACTTTCCACGCTAGGGTCTGGACGAGAGGACTCACTTTCAACAGTTATTACTGTTACTTCGCCTTCGGTGCCTTCGACACATTTACGTTTGATTCATGATCAACTGCGACTTCACCGCTATTGCTTTCAGTCACTTTCGCTTTTTAATGAGGTACTTATCCATTTTTTAAGCTTGGACCTCATTAACACCACAAAAGCGATACTTACTGAGGGTCACGGCTACACTGACCACGGGAGGTGCCTACCCATCGCTCTGCCTACGTGTGTTGCCAATTATATATGTTATTTATCGATCGGGGTTTACGTAAATCACGTCAAACAGTCAAACTTGCATAAAGCCTACTGATATAACGTATGCATCAGTTTTTTATTTTCCCTCCTTTTTCCTTTTATATGTCGCTAAAAACAATTCACATGAACGCGTATAAAACTAGCAAGTTTGGTAACTCAGTAACACCAGCCGGCTGCGGCTCAGGACTGGTGCAGTACGTGTACAGTACTCGTTCAACAGTATTGTGGTGGAAGCGGGAAGTATTTTTTTAAGCGTTAGTAACTTATTTATTTATTTTTTATTCTTACTTTATCCATCTACCCAAAGTAAATTATAATATTATTAAAAGGAACCCTTGCATCTACCTGCCTAGTTGATATTAACTCATTTTATTTACGATTATCCCCTCTTCAATATAAAAAACAAAAACTGCGACCTCAAAGCGCAAAATACCCATATCTATGAAAAATTACTCGGCGCACCTCGGGGACTCCCACGGCGCACAAGTGCGCCGCGGCGCACAGTTTGAGAATCACAGGTATAGAGGCTGCAGCTAAGCACGTGCGTTCCCTCTCTTTGGACCAACACAACACAAACATCCTGCTGCCTCCCTCCCCTCCCCTTGAACACCGGAGCCACACACTCGCTATAGCATTTCTACAATTTACAATCTCGCGCACACACACACACGCACACGCACGCACAAACACACGCACAAACACACGCACATACACACACACAAACACCTCCTTGGCTAGTGCTGATGCATAAGATGTTTTGATAGACCTAACCACCTGCGTCAGCGTTCCATAAATCACTGAGACGGTGGCAAGCTCATGTACACATCGCGACATTGAAATGATTTTATGGCTTTGCTTTGCCCTTCTACATACCATAATTTTGGTAATCGCATTGTTTTCGAGTGTTAGTAGACTGTCTCTCTCTCTCTACACACAGAGAGAGAGAGAGCGAGAGCGAGAGCGAGAGAGAGAGAGAGAGAGAGAGAGAGCGAGAGCGAGAGCGAGAGCGAGAGCGAGAGCGAGAGCGAGAGAGAGAGAGAGAGAGAGAGCGAGAGAGAGAGAGAGAGAGAGAGAGAGAAGAGAGAGAGACAGAGAGAGAGAGAATGAGAGAGAGAGAAGAGAAAGAGAGAGAGAGAGAGGAGGAGAGGAGGAGAGAGAGGAAGGGGAGAGGAGAGGAGAGAAAAGAGAGAGGAGAGAGAGATGAGAGAGGGGAGGAGAGAAGAAGGAAGAGGGAGAGATTTTATGGCGTGGGGGGGGGTAAGTCCCGGAAGTGTCATAAGTAGTTGTTTTTTCTTGGCCAAGGGTTGTGTAGTGATAGACGTGGGAACGCAGGAAAGGAAGGGAGAGGCGGTGTGAGGGAGGGAGGCAAGAAGTAATGTGCGTGTGGAGGCCAACGGGGTGATGCGGGTGGGAGTCAGGAGGAAAGATTGTGCTTGTCGGCATGGGCCAAGGCCCTGCATGGGCGCCAAGTGCTGGTCCCGGATTGTTTGTGTGTGTGTGTGTGTGTGTGGTGTGTGTTGTGGTGTGTGTGTGTGTTGTGTGTGTGGTTATTCATCAGTGTATTCATCTAGTTGTATTTAAAGGGCCTGAGTACACTCGTATGGCCCGTCTCATGCTACATATTAATCATTATCCTTATATTAGTCCCTTTGGTTGGGCCAAAACCATACCCGGGAAGCGGGTCACAAACCCCCAGCTAACACCCGGTACCCATTCACTGCTGGGTGGACAGTGGCTCGGGTTTAAAGGCTGGGAAACAGCCCATCTATCTCCGCTCAGCCCGGGGATCGAACCCGGGACTTCCCGGCTATGAACCGAGCGTGCTACCACTATACTACGGAGTACACTGTACTATACGGAGTACACCCTGGAGTGTGAGTATGTGTATGTGTGTGTGTGTGTGTGTGTGTGTGTGTGTGTGTGTGTGTGTGTGTGTGTGTGTGTGTCATTCAGCTACGGCCTGATCACGCCCTGGGATAGTATCTCCAGTGATTTCCGTGTGCGTGCGTGCTGCGTGCGTGCGTGGGGGGTGGTGGTGTGTGTGTGTGTGTGTGTGTGTGTTGTGGTGTGTGTTGGGTGTGGTGTGTGTGTGTTGTGTTGTGTATGTGTGTGTGTGTGTGTGTGTGCAGTGTTGATATTAATCACAGGCATGATGGTCGGGTAATGGTGCCTCGCTGATGACACTATTGACGGTAGCGTGGTAATGTCCGCACATCATCAGGCCGTCCTTCGAAAGCCTGAGTTATGATGAGGTGGTGGGGGTGTGAGGGTGGGGGGAGGGGTGAAGGATGTTGAATCAGGGACGCAAATATTATATGTGGAAAGTGTCTTACATTAATAAGCCACACTACTCGTAGAAACTGCAGCTCACGCAAAACAAAGCAAGTTTCTCGAATATATAATACATAGATAAATAAATAAATAGATAAGAAAATGTTATATATATATATATATAATATATATATATATATAATGTTTATATATATATATATATATATATATATATATATATATATATATTATAATATATATATATATATATATATACATATACATATACATATACATATATATATATAATATATATATATATATATATATATATATATATATTATATATATATATATGTATATATATATATATGTGCGCGTGTATAACACACACACACACACACACACACACAAAGGGTACTCCGTAGTGTAGAGGGTGCACGCTCGGTTCACAACCGAGAAATCCCGGGTTCGATCCCCGGGCGGAGCAGAGACAGATGGGCTATTTTCTTAAATCCCGAGCCCCTGTCCACCCAGCAGTAAAAATGGGTACCGTTGTTAACCGGGGGTTTGTGACCCGCCTCCCGGGGTGGTGGCTCCGGCCAACACTAAGCACTAAAGGCCATGTCACACGGACACTTTTTCCGGCATCTTTTGGTAGCAACAGCGTATCAGGCAGCATTTGACGCCTGATACCGGCATCTTTTGGTAGCAACAGCGTATCAGGCAGCATTTGACGCCTGATACCGGCATCTTTTGGTAGCAACAGCGTATCAGGCAGCATTTGACGCCTGATACCGGCATCTTTTGGTAGCAACAGCGTATCAGGCAGCATTTGACGCCTGATACCGGCATCTTTTGATAGCAAACGCGTAGTCGCGCATGTTCGTTCTTTTGCCACCAGTACCGGCATCCTTGTTTACATGTTGGAGCCTGTGGTGCCAGATGCTGGATAATTTCTCTGTTTGAGGGAAGGTTTGGCTTCGAAAGGGGGAAAATAAAGGCAAAAAAGAGGAAAAAATACCATTTTGTTTATCTTATATATATAATATATATATATATATATATTATATATATATATATATATATATATATATATATATATATATATACTACCAGTCTTGTTGCACGATCCATGGTGTTTTGTTTTGGGCGCGGGTCTAGGAAGATGCCAGTAGGAAGATGCTCGTAGCCGAAACGCCGTGTGACAAGTCGCGCACCTTTTGCCACCGGTACGGGCATCTTTTGGTAGTAAGATACCAAAAGATGCCGGAAAATATTGCTCGTGTGACATGGCCTTAAGGATGAATGATAAGAATGTTGATATGGAGACGAGTGTAGCTCAGGCCCTGTAATATACAACTAGATGAATACAACTAGATGAATACACACACACACACACACACACACACACACACACCACACACCACACACCACACACCACACACCACACACACACGAATACAAGAGGACAATACATGTAATGTAATGTAAACAAAAAATTATTGAAGAAAAAATGTAAAAAATGAGAGCGATACAGTGTTTGGCGACAGTGTGACCGTGGAGTACCTGACAGTGTGACCGTGGAGTACCTGACAGTGTGACCGTGGAGTACCTGACAGTGTGACCGTGGAGTACCTGACAGTGTGACCGTGGAGTACCTGACAGTGTGACCGTGGAGTACCTGACAGTGTGACCGTGGAGTACCTGACAGTGTGACCGTGGAGTACCTGACAGTGTGACCGTGGAGTACCTGACAGTGTGACCGTGGAGTACCTGACAGTGTGACCGTGGAGTACCTGACAGTGTGACCGTGGAATACCTGACAGTGTGACCGTGGAGTACTTGACAGTGTGACCGTGGAGTACCTGACAGTGTGACCGTGGAGTACCTGACAGTGTGACCGTGGAGTACCTGACAGTGTGACCGTGGAGTACCTGACAGTGTGACCGTGGAGTACTTGACAGTGTGACCGTGGAGTACCTGACAGTGTGACCGTGGAGTACCTGACAGTGTGACCGTGGAGTACCTGACAGTGTGACCGTGGAGTACCTGACAGTGTGACCGTGGAGTACCTGACAGTGTGACCGTGGAGTACCTGACAGTGTGACCGTGGAGTACCTGACAGTGTGACTATGGAGTACCTGACAGTGTGACCGTGGAGTACCTGACAGTGTGACTTGGAGTACCTGACAGTGTGGGACCGAGTGGGAGTACCTGACAGTGTGACCGTGGAGTACCTGACAGTGTGACTATGGAGTACCTGACAGTGTGACCGTGGAGTACCTGACAGTGTGACCGTGGAGTACCTGACAGTGTGACTATGGAGTACCTGACAGTGTGACCGTGGAGTACCTGACAGTGTGACCGTGGAGTACCTGACAGTGTGACTATGGAATACCTGACAGTGTGACCGTGGAGTACCTGACAGTGTGACTATGGAGTACCTGACAGTGTGACTATGGAGTACCTGACAGTGTGACTATGGAATACCTGACAGTGTGACCGTGGAGTACCTGACAGTGTGACTATGGAGTACCTGACAGTGTGACCGTGATCAGTAAGATATACACGATAAGAGGAGCGGAAATTGGATGGGATTAAAACATTCAATAATAAGAAGGGCACAAGGAAATACCGGATATTTGAGAAGTGAACCATAAACACTAAAACGAATTAATTCGAAAAAAAAGGAAAACCATAAATACAGAGCAAGAAATGAGACTGCCTGCATCGGATCCATTAGTGAAGAGCGACAATGATAATCAAAGAACGAAATATACCAGAAACAATGCGCAAAGTTTGAGGAACTAGAAAAAAAAGGTAAAAATCGTCCAATAAAAATGAGTGAAGGTAATAAAACAAGGAGAAAAGTAAGGGTCTGAGGATCCAAGAAATAGACAACGAGATACATAAGATACTTTGATTTTATCTAGACACTTTGCAAGTACCAACTACAAGGTTATTGACCATACAAAGCGCCACCACGCCAGGATGAACTTGGTGGGCTCGAACCGCTGACCGAATGCAGGGACGCTACACCCGAGCCCGTAGCTCTACCAACCGCGCCACCCTGATGGGTTAAGCTACGTCCACACTAAGCATTACGATGCGCATTATAATGCGCATTATGTGCTGCGGGAAGTGATACAGAACGGGTGTGTGTCCACACTACACCTTGGCGTGATGCGCACATTACTTCCCGCAGCACATGATGCGGGAGTTTACTGAATCATAACATTGGCTGTCTTGTACCAGAGAGAGCCAGACGGCTACTGATGCGCGCATTACGTTGCAGAAATGCCCCGCGCTAGATTTGCCACCAGCATCACTCTCCAGCATCACTCAACACGAAAATCGAGTTCCAGCGTTATAATGCGCATTATAATGCGCATTGTAATGCCTAGTGTGGACGGGCCTTTAGACAACGAGAATGTGGAAAAATATAGAACTGAATATTCAACCAAAGATTAAATGTTTATACCGGAGAATTATAGAGCAGGAGAAACAGACTCGAAAATATAGGACCGGAAGTGGCGGAAGAGGTCAAAGAAAAGTTTATTGATTGATTCGAAAAGAAGAAAAATTTAAAGGTTCAGAATCACATGATACAATTAAATTTTCTAAAAAAATTCCCTAGATGGGTAGACCATAGCAGAATTACAGTTTATAAGCTAGAACATCTGTCAAACTGTAAAATAGCTAGCTTATTGGTTACTTCAAAACCTCTGTGATAATAATTCATAGGAAGACCAGGCAAACAAACGTTACATTAATATTCAATCATCCATGTATCAGATTAATAATGTTAAAAATACTAGCCTGAGGATTAACATGGCAGGCTGATAATAACATAAGAAATCATTGGTTCGGATCTATATTTAGATGTGGAATTATAGAAACCACCGGTGTCAAGGATGCTGGCAGAGTTACAAGGTTTTTGATCAAACAATGCATATACACTTCATTGGCTTAAAAAAAACCCGCTTGACTCGGGTCGAATTGACGAATAATTATGGAAATTGAAAGATAACTAAACATTTATTGCAAGGACAGAAGGATGATTGTTTTTGTTATTTACTTTAGTCAGTTATTAAGCATTAGTTGCAGCTAAAATTGCCCAACGAGTCAGGACTTACGCTTTCTTACTTACACACACTTCCAAACGTAGTCACAAGGCTTCGTAGCTTCTCCCTGCCATCAACAACAAGTGTTATGCCATCTGCAAACAGTAACTGACTCACTTCCCACCGTCTTGTATCTCCATAAACCATTCGAACCCCTTCTTCCCTGACCCTGGTTTTCCCCTTTACTATTCCATACAGGTAGATGTTGAATAACCATGGAGACATGACATATAATCGCTCATTTCTACCTTCTCTCTACCCACCCTCACAGATGCCTTACTTTCCCTAGAGTAGAAACTTTCCACAGTTCTTAAAGACTTCCTACCCACCCCATACATTTGAAATATCTGCCACATTGCCTTTCTGTCGATCGTGTCATAAGCATTCTCCAGCTCCATAAATGCCATGTACTGATCTCTTCCAATTCCTATATATTTTTCACACATTTCCTTTAACCCAAACACTTGGTCCACACAGCCTCGCCCCCTCCTGTACTCAGCCTGTTTATCTTCCAACTGACACTCATTTATCTAAATTACTCTTTCAATCAGTACTCTACGAAAAAGATTTCCTGGAATGCTAAGTAAACGTATTACTCTGTAGTTAGTGCACTCCCTCTTGTTGCCTTTTTCCTTTACAGCGGTACAATACAGGCCTCCCGCCAGTCTCTCGGTGCAACCAACACCTCGTTCCCAGCATAGGTGGAAATATGTGAGATATTATTGTGGGAGTTGTTGCCAACTCCAGACACGCTGTGTCGTGCTGTCAAATCATACCGCCACTCTGCCATCCGTCAAAGGACTCGGTACTCGCTCTGCGTCATTCCCAACCAAATACATGCATGCAATAGCAGGAACACCACCTTTTATTCGCCTGCTGCCTTTGAGGATGGATCACCCAATCTCATCCAATAAATATCTAACTATCCACTTTACCACACACACACACACAATCAATCAATCAATCAATCAATCAATCAATCAATCAATCAATCAATCAATCAATCAATCAATCAATCAATCAATCAATCAATCAATCAATCAATCAATCAATTCATATATATATATATATATATATATATATATATATTATATTATATATATATATATATATATATATATATATATATATATTCACCACGGCCGAGCAGCGAGCTGAGAGGGCATGGCGAGGCCGCTGGTTACCAAACTGAACTCTTCTGGAGCACTAAGTCCCGCCCCCGCCCTTCCCTCAGGTGACGGGCTACGTGGTGCTCTACCGGTTGTCTTATCTACGCACGCTGCACGACTTGCTCCCCAACCTGGCCGTCATCAGGGGCCGCGAGCTGTTCCACGGGTACTCCCTCGTGATCTTTGGAAACATCTTCCTGCAAGAGGTGAGTGTCCCAGGCAAGGATTTGTTTTCCAATCAAAAAAACTTGCTATCTGTCAATGTTAACGTAAACTATGTTTTTTTTTTTTACAGGGTAACTATTTGAGGCATTGTAGAAAAAAAATATACACCATTTTCATATTGTCAACTATAAGGCCATGAACGTCAAACTATCCCGATATTTCCAATGTATGTATTGCAAAGCTGCAAGTGTAATGCCGTGCAGGTTCATGCACTAGGCCGAGGCTCCACATCATGACTATACTTGACTATTTCATTGTAGGAGGTGGAAAAAAAGTTACAATGAATAAATCGTACATCAAAATACAAGATCTATAATAATATAAGCGAAAGTGTGTGTGTGTGTGTGTGTGTGTGTGTGTGTGTGTGTGTGTGTGTGTGTGTGTGTGTGTGTGTGTGTGTGTGTGTGTCCGCGATAGGTGCCGCCCCCCGTGCCCCAATCCCCTCATATGGCACAGTTTTGGAACCAGCTCGACCAGGGGCAACTTTTAAGCCCACTGATGAGATGATCCGATCCCTTTTTATTTTATTTTATTTTAGCAGCCTATTAGCGAGAATTGTGAAAAAAAATGTGGGTTGCGAGAATTGAGGAAACCTTGATGTAGGGTGATGGATAATGGGTGAGTGAATGGGTGGGGTGATGGGTAATAGGTGTGGGGTGATGGGTGAGTGAATGGGTGGGGGGTGATGGGTGATGGGTGAGGGAATAGGTGGGAGGTGATGGGTAATGGGTGAGTGAATGGGTGTGTGGTGATGGGTAATGGGTGAGTGAATGGGTGGGGGGTGATGGGTAATGGGTTAGTGAATGGGTGGGGGGTGATGGGTAAGGCGTTAATACATACATTTCTACATCCATGATTTCATTAAAGTTAGAAGGGGCTATCTGGAGAGTCTGTGTTTGGTGGGCCGAAGGCCCACCAAACACACTCTCCAGAAAGCCGTGTTTGGTGGGCCTTCGGCCCATCAATAGCCCTCCACAGGAGCTAGCCAAAAAGTCCGCCCGGAGGGCGGCTTTGCGGCTAGTTAAAACATAAAGGCTAAACGATTTGATGAGATTGGTAAATAAACGAGAAAATTCATTTACTTTTTCGCGTTTCCCGCGGGTAGGTATGCATTTTGAGTCTAAACAAATAAAATGATCATACATATGTATATATACATAATACTGTATATACTACGTCATAGACCACTATATACCTGGACTGCGCACGGAATATCGGCCTGTCGCGCAAGGGCCCGAAGTCGGAGGGCCGCTCAGATTCATATATATATATATATACGGATCATATAGACTGGTTTATCAGTATATATGATATACTGTAATCTTCGTAAATGTTTGTTCTATAATATTATCAAATAAAAAACAGTAAAACACGCTAAAGAAATGCCATTACGAGACTATTAAGAAATATGCATGAACTTAATATTCACTTCAACTCTTCGCCATTTAAAACTTTGCGAGTCAACTTTTATCATGAAGGGTATCAATAGAAGCGCAATTTTATTAGCTTTCCATTGCTGTATTTCGTTATCTGATAAATGAATTAGAACCATGCATAAATTAGCGTTAACTAAATAAATAAAATCATCAATCGGGTAATTTTCCCGATTGATGAGGTTATTTATTTAGGCAACGCTAATTTATACATGGTACTAATTCATTTATCAGAAAACGAAATATATAAGTGAATAAATAATATCATCAATCGGGAAAATTACCCGATTGATGATTTTTTTTTTTTATTTAACGCTAATTTATGCATGGTTCTAATTCATTTATCAGATAACGAAATACAGCAATGGAAAGCTAATAAAATTGCGCTTCTATTGATACCCTTCATGATAAAAGTTGACTCGCAAAGTTTTAAATGGCGAAGAGTTGAAGTGAATATTAAGTTCATGCATATTTCTTAATAGTCTCGTAATGGCATTTCTTTAGCGTGTTTTACTGTTTTTTATTTGATAATATTATAGAACAAACATTTACGAAGATTACAGTATATCATATATACTGATAAACCAGTCTATATGATAGTCCATAGACCACTATATCTCTTTGTCGGGCGCCCCGCAGGCCCCTATGCAGCCCCGCAATTCAAAACATTGTCGCGTGAACAGTCCAGGTATACAGTGGTCTATGACTACGTATACTCGCTAACATTTAAGTCTACGGATCTGACCAGTCAGATTTTATTCTAAATAGTTATAATGGGACTATTACATATGTGTATCTACAGCAGAAGTCATCTCTACCTTCAGGCACACCATGGCCCCGTACACCTCAAACATACACAAGAATGTCCCGTATGCTTGGGTGCGGTATTAGTGGCGCGAATATAGCACGACAGTATAATATATATTGTTCATTTAAGATTCATAGATATGATTCAATATAAAAGTAAAACAATTAAGCATGAGACAAATTCGAAACCTAATGTGTCCAGCGAGCGAGCCAAAACCCGGAAAGTTTCATTTAGTAGACTGCGGCAGCCAACAGCCGCCCTCTGCAAACCCGCGCGTGAGTGGCTACTGTTCTAAAGAAGGGGCTTTGTTAGTAAGGTAGGGCGTATAGAGTACTTGTACGTATTTCTACGAGAAAATTTGAAAAAATTATCATGGCAATCGAGTTGTACAAAGCATGCAACTACCATGTCATCAGGCAGCCTCTCCATTAAGAGTCTGGGGATCGTGTCCGCATTACTTGACTCTTGATTGACCGCGAGGAGGGCGGCGCCTCGTGCTGGCTGTTTGACCATCTTCACTCTAAACTCTTGTATTTTACATTTGTTTTGAATGATTTCGTAAAATTATGGACGGCTGGTGCCATCTGATATCAATATTCTCCCCCAACCCCCCAACCAACCCGTTGTCTCATAGATTAACAGTCTCACGGGAGGAGATTCTGCACATGGTTAGATTAACACTTTGTCCCTTAACGCACTTGTGCCTCCGCACGCCTGATACAGAGGTGGTCAGGAAATACTGCAATATATGATTCAATATCTGATTAAGAAATGTACATAAAAAACCAATAAGAAATAAACAAACTTAAGCATGTGATGGCTTCCAGTGTTATTCACGTCACAAACAACATACATGTGGAAGACGTGTTATATATCAGTCGTCTCATGTCTACTGGAGTCTTTTTTCCCGCCCTTAGCCGGAGCTGGGCAACCTGACCCACGTGTTGGCGGGGGCGGTGCGGATGGAGAAGAACCTGTGCCGCGGCCCTCCCCACCGCTGGACGCTGCTCTCCCCCGCCCCGACCCTCAACGTGATCCAGGTCAGTATTACAGCTGCCTCAACTATCACTCGACCATTAAGGCTTTTCTCTACCCCAGTGTAGCGGGCAAGCCTTGCGGAGTCCCTGGTGCGCTGCGTCTTGCGCGTGATCAACCACCATGTCATTGCCACGCTCCTTCCAAATTATTCTAAATTTTTATGACATGGAATGGCGGTTGTATCACTTTTTTGCTGTATTTCCCGCTTGTCTGTATCTGGTTTGGTGTCCCGGCAGGAGTACGGGTTGTGTGTGTACCCGCTGTGTGAGGAGCATAGGACCTGTGCCAACGCCACCTCCGCCCTCCACACCCTCTGCACCCCCTACGGCGGCTGCTACCAAGGTCAGGCAAGGCGCGCGCACGCACGCATGCACGCACACACACAGGCACACACACACACACACACACACAATCTTTATGCTGTGTAAATGGGTAGGTTGTTTTCATTTTTTTCAGATATGTTCAATAACCTCTCTTCATTTTCCTACCGCAAAAAATGTACGCAGGAACTAAATCATCACTAATTTTCCTATATCTATACTTTCAAAACATCATAATCCTTATTCTGGTTTATCGAGAGTCCTCCTTAACGCGGCCTGGCACTCACTTCCCATTCACCGCCAGGTCCTCAGTGCCACTCGGAGTGTGCGGGGGGGTGTCACGCCCCTCACGACCCCGCCGCCTGCGTGGCCTGCACGAACTACCGCAACGGCCACACCTGCATCCCGGACTGTTCAGCGTCCGCCACACACACAGTCCACGTGAGTCCATGGCGGCACCACTGGTCGCCACGCCAAAGCTAATCTGTTCCTGTTGACACAATGACATTTATTTATACATCCGCCTCACAGTACCGTATGCAGGCCATCAATACACGGTGCATATCATTGCATAGTCACAAGTCCCTAAACGACACGTGTAATTTCTTCATCCCATTCATGCATGTCTGTTGGTGAAAGTGACGCCTGACACTGTAGCGCAAAATCATCTTTTTCTTTAACTTTTGCTCCTACATTTTGTCGCACCTTGAATGTTGTTTTGGCAGCACTTGGGCTACCGATGCATCCGCGAGGACCAGTGTGCCAAGGAGCCCTGGACGCTGAAAACTGAGACGGGACCGCACGGTGCGAGGCGGATGGTTTGCATTCGTTGTACTGGTGAGTCTCGCCCTGCTCTCTCTTCTCCTATAAGTTCTATAATATAACTTATTTTTAACACAAATTTACACAACTATCTCAACTGAGTTTTTCGACGATGTTTATGCACCAACATGCCGTTATGGCTACATGATAACGCATGGATGTGATGAGAAGTAACTTTTTATATGCAGATAATTGCTACGGGACGTGCCGCGGGGCCAAAGTCACCACTGGGAACTTGGGTCGCCAGCTGTTAAACTGCCGGCGATTGGAAGGCAACCTGGAGATCATGGTGTCGGGCGGCCGTGAGTACCGTGCCTCTGTTCAAACCCTACTCAAGTATGTGATAAAAAAGGCTGAACAGGTCATTTCCGTTCTTATGATTTTCAAAAAGGAATATAACAGTGTGGATATTATACATTATGAAAAAGATCGTACGACAACACTGTGTGTGTGTGTGTGTGTGTGTGTGTGTGTGTGTGTGTGTGTGTGTGTGTGTGTGTGTGTGTGTGTTGTGTTGTGTGTGTGTGTGTGTTGTGTGTGTGTGGGTGTGGTGTGTGGTGTGTGTGTGTGTGTGGTTGTGTGTGTGTGTGTGTGTGTGTGTGTGTGTGGTGTTGGGTGTGTGTGTGTGTGTGTGTGTGTGTTTTGTGGTGTGTGTGTGTGGTGTGTGTGTGTGTGTGTGTGTGTGTGTGTGTGTGTGTGTGTGTGTGTGTGTGTGGTGTGTGGGGTGTGTGTGTGGTGTGTGTGTTGTGTGTGTGTGTGTGTTGTGGTGTGTGGTGTGTGTTGGTGTGTGTGTGTGTTGTGTGTGTGTGTGTGTGTGTGTGTGTGTGTGGTGTTGGTGTGGTGTGTGTGTGTGTGTGTGGGGTGGTGTGTGTGTGTGTGTGTGTTGTTGGTGTTGTGTGTGTGTGTGTGTGTGTGTGTGTGTGTGTGTGTTGTGTGTGTGGTGTGTGTGTGTGTGTGTGTGGTGTGTGTGTGTGTTGTGTTGTGTGTGTTGGTGTGTGTGTGTGTTTGTGTTGTGTGTGTGTGTGTGTGTGTGTGTGTGTGTGTGTGTGTGTGTGTGTGTGTGTGTGGTGTGTGTGTGTGTGTGTGTGTGTGTGTGTGTGTGTGTGGTGTGTGTGTGTGTGTGTGTGTGTGTGTGTGTGTGGTGTGTGTGTGTGGGGTGGTGTGTGTGTTGTGTGGTGTGTGTGTGTGTGGTGTGTGTGTGTGTGTGTGTGTGTGTGTGGTGTGGTGTGGTGTGTGTGTGTGTGTGTGTGTGTGTGTGTGTGTGTGTGGTGTGTGTGTGGTGTGTGTGTGTGTGTGTGTGTGTGTGTGTGTGTGTGTGTGTGTGTGTGTTGTGTGTGTGTGTGTGTGTGTGTGTGTGTGTGTGTGTGTGTGTTGGGTGTGGTGTGTGGGAGGGGGGGGGCATATTGAATTCGAAGATAAAAGACTATCGAAAACAATAAAACGAAGGAGTTGAACATGAACAGCTTCAAGGTGACACGCGCTCGAATATAAAATTCACAACAACATGAGAACGTTTTTCTGGCAGGGAACTTGACGCAGCAGCTGGAGGAGAACCTGGGCCAGCTGCAGGTGGTGACGGGGTTCCTGAAAGTGCACGGCTCCGACACCCTCTTCTCCTTGAACTTCCTTAGCCGCCTGGAGGAGATTGGCGGCGAGGAACTGGTGCACGGCAGGTGATTATAAAAAAGGTCTCCGCACGTTAACCCCTTGAGGCCCAGAACGTAATTTTCATTGTAATTTGACTGCCATTAGATGATTTTAATAGATATAAGCAATATTTTATAGCTATGACCTGTTTAGTATCTTGTCCACTAACTAATTTGGTATATTTAGTTGTTTTTCGTAATATTATGGCTCAACAACATACAATTATATATAGCAAAGAAAAATCTGGGCGTGAAGGGGCTAGGTTGTTGAAAATGGGGTCCCTTCACTCCCCTCTTCTTAACGCACGGGATGCTGGGTTCGGGTGTGGGTGAAATGCCTTATCCAAGTTCAAACCCTAAAGCCCAACACCCAACACCTCGTCTCCGTCGTTCGGAAAGGTGTAGTGAAGGCCCACATTTTTCGCCACTAACTCGCGGCGATATACAGACATGACGCTCCCGGAAGTCTGCTCCTCGTCCTACACAGTTTTCTCTTTAGTCTTAACTCATTATGCCATAAACTATCTTTTACCACTCAAGGACCTCACATAAGCTATATTACAACATTTATGATTATCTATACTTCTCACCAACCATCCAACCATGAGTCAAAATTATCGTATTCTCTGGATAGATAAGATGTACTCAGTCACTACTCATGCCTGTGTTGCTATGTCTTGCCCTTGGTCCTTATATATCGCATTTCATTGGATAGATAAGACGTACTCATGCCTGTGATGCTATGTCTTGCCCTTGGTCCTTATATATCGCATTTCATTGGATAGATAAGACGTACTCATGCCTGTGTTGCTATGTCTTGCCCTTAGATCCTTATATATCGCATTTCATTGGATAGATAAGACGTACTCATGCCTGTGTTGCTATGTCTTGCCCTTGGTCCTTATATATCGCATTTCATTGGATAGATAAGATATACTGATGCCTGTGTTGCTATGTCTTGCCCTTAGGTACGCCCTTTACGTGCTGGACAACGAGAAGCTGCAGGACCTGTGGGACTGGAACCATCGCAACCGCAGACTCAAGATCACCAAAGGGATGCTCTTCTTCCAGCACAACCCACTTCTGTGCAGGAACCTGATCCGCGACCTGGCCAGCCGGGCGGAGGTGACCCCGGCTGACCGCGTCCATGTCTCCCCCGCTGATGATACGGGGCCTTGTAAGTGTACCATTGATGCCTTATGCTAAGATACGTATTTTTTTTTCTTCAATATATAATCAACCACAAAGTGATTTTTTCCCCTGACGTAGCGGTGTTGTCGAATTTCTACTTGGACTATTAACCCCTTCACGTCCAGATTTTTCCTTTGCTATATAAAATCGGGTGTTAGCCATTAAATTACGAAAAGTAACTTAATATAACAAATTAACTAGTGGACAAGGATACTAAACAGGTCATATCTGTCAAATATTGCTTATATTAATTAAAATCGTCTAAAAGTAGCCAAATTACAATGGGAATTTCGTTATGGGCCTCAAGGTGTTAGTAAGGAGTAATGTAAGTACCGAATACTTCATTGCCACGCCTCATAACGTCACCGGAAACAAGTAACAGTGATGCCTTTGTATTCCTTTATCCCTTTGTATATATTCCTTTGTATTTCAGGCTACACAGAGGACCTGCTTGTGAACGTCGTCTCCAAGTCTGCGGGAGAACTTTACGCCTTCTGGAAGTACAACTACGTGGGCCACGATGATCGCTTCGTCATCGGCTACTACCTGTACTACCGCGAGGCGCCGCACAAGGTCACGCTCTGGGACGCTGCAACAATCTGAGTGGTCCCCTGTCGACTTCGTATCTCCTCTCTGCTCGTCTATCTGTTTGTCGTGCTTGCCTATCTTTCGCCCTTCCCAGCTTGTCTTTTGTCAACGATATCATGTGAGTAGAAGTCCCGCTATGCTTCGACGTCTCTGGATCTCCCTCTCTGCTTGTCTGTCTGTTTGTTGAGCTTGCCTATCTTTTGCCCTTCCCACCTTGTCTCTTGCTATACTCTTATCTATCGTATTAATCTCCCACAATTCAACCTAAATATTCTAGTACTTCACCAAACATACAGTACCTACGACGTATGTAGTGATGTGTTTGTATACGCTCTACGCATTTTTTTTGGTTCACTTGAAATAACACTTGTAATTAGAAATATAACGCGACATGCTTCATCATGCTAGACATGCCACAACGTAATGGAATATTTCTTCCTCTCTCATTCTCTTTTGTCTCTCTTGAATACTCTTGTTCTGTTCGTCCATCTCTCTCTCTCTCTCCATCTCATGGAATCTCTCTCTCTCTCTCTCTCTCTCAACGAAGGGTATTTTTCTGAGATCACACAGCACCTCACATAACTAACGCCGTGTTACATTTAAGGGTTTCTAAATCTATGTTGTCTTATAGATAAGAAACTTGCTGTAAATGAATATAATCGTAACCATCGATAACATTCCCAGGTCTTAGATACTTTGCCATATATTTGGATACAACGAAAATATCTTAATATAATAGTAAATGTTGTTTCATTACATATATAAACCGAGCTTGTCCTTAATCAAAACGAGACAAAACCCTAGGCAATATTTTTGTCAACTTTGCTGCATGTTACGTCATCGACAATATGAGCTCATACTCGAGGTTCAAACGCAGAAGTGGACATAAATATCACCATGTTATCTATGTCCACTTCAGTGATTTGAGCCTCAAGTATTAGCTCATATTGTCGATGACGTAACATGCAGCAAAGTCGACCCCCCCCCCCAAAAAAAAGGAAAAAAATAGCTCAGGAACTTTTTAACATGCTCGAAAAGAAAGACGTTGGCGTCGGTCTGGATTGGATCATAAAACGTTGTAGAAAAATAACGTGCTTGAAATGCCGAAACGTACTCTCTCTTCCTCGCAATGTCCCCCGGTATAATACAACCCTTCTCATCATCTCCTCGATCCCCTCCTCACTGTTGAACTGCTCCTTCCTTGTCAACTCAAGCGACAATCGTCACATACCCCCCAGGCCCTCAATAATCTATAGATCTATACACCTTCGCCATCCACATCATGTCCCACGACACGTCCTTTCCCCTCACATCAGTGAACTGTCTATTGTCGAGTCTGCGAAACGTATCAAAGTCTCAAAGACTGAAACACCGTAAGTCCCTCACATCAAGTACTATGTATCTACAGTAGGTACGTCTCCTTACAACTACAGAGTAATGCGCACAGTCGGCGAAGCCCTCCACAATCAAGTACTAGTCAACCACAGTCGGCGGTAAGTGTCTCCTCTACATATCAAAGTAACTAATAGTATATGCTGCACAGTCGGCGGTAAGTGTCCCCTCTACATATCAAAGTAACTAATAGTATATGCTGCACAGTCGGAGGTAAGTGTCTCCTCTACATATCAAAGTAACTAATAGTATATGCTGCACAGTCGGCGGTAAGTGTCCCCTCTACATATCAAAGTAACTAATAGCATATGCTGCTGGATGCGCGGTCAATTATTTTTTCCGTCGACGAAGTGAGTCTACTTTATATTAGTTACTTTGTCCTATGTGTATATACGCACGCCGCCTCACTGTATCCATAACAGACTTCCATCGTGTGGCTGTCGGGGTAAAGCACATCCAGGTTCATTCTTCAAGCTCTTTGTAAGCCCACAAGCGCGAAATGTGTTCTCTCGTCCAGTATGGAGAACAACACACGGAGCCATAGTTTTATTGGTTATGCTACACTGCAACATAAAAAAATATGAATATCAAAAGAAAGAAATGTAATAAAAAGTATAATAAGTATAATAATAATAATAAGTATAATAAGAACATCAACAGTAGCACCACAACCTGCACCATCATTAATATCAATAACTAATATTCTTATCCGATCATATCCTGCGCGGGACATGATTACTAAGGACGATGCCATGGTGCGCATATATTTTTCAGATCTATACAATACGTAGGTCAAGAGAGAGTTGTTGTATGAGGTCACGCGTGCTTCTAACCACTTATGTTTTATAGTTATTTCCCTTTACCCTCTGGTACCATGACCTGTACACAGCCTAAACGCATGGTCCCCTATATATTGCAAAATGGCCCCCAGTTTGGGAACCACTGCATTAGACAGACAATGAACACAAGGCCCGATAAACACGGGATGAACTACAAAGTCCAAGCAATAGTTTCAAGTCCGGGTATGTTACAGAACCTTCGCCAGTGCGTGGGCTGAAGGCGACGCCTCGAGCAAACACCTCCACTGTGTTGCTGTCGTGGCGCGCGCCCCTCGTGCCCAACGGACCCCTCAGGGCGTACGAGGTGCGGTACAGGAGGCTGGAGACTCCCGACCCGCGCACGGAACACGCGGACCGCGACGTGTGTAGAGCCAGGAAGCAAGAGCCAGGTGGGTGTTTTGCGGTTCAGGACTAATTGCCTGGGTTCAGGGATACACACTGCTTATACTGGTAAGTGGTAATATACGAGTATTACACACAAAGGATACTGTCACAATAACAACCGTAGTGTGCTTTGCTGCACCTTGTGACCATCATTTAAACTTTTATTTTCCTGCACTGTTTGTTTAACTGGATGTTTTCCGTGACATGTCTGTCTCATAATTAATGATCGCGGTCGGACAGATCCTATAATGGATTCAATCTGAGGTGAGTTTAGAGTGTAGTCGCGGTCAACAGAAACCCAGGCCCCAGCCAGCGTGCCCGAGGGCGGGGAAGAGGAGGAAGAAGAGCAGGAGGAGGAGGAGGAGGAGGAGCGGCGCCCCAGTGCTGCGAGTGTCCCGCCGTCAGGATGTCCAAGGAGGAGCGACTCTTTACCCGGCAGCACGACATCAACTTTCAAAACTTCATATGGCAAAACGAGATGCGCAAAAGGCTGGTGGACTGTTTATTTGCGCATGTTAATCTTTCATATAATTTGTGTAATACCTTTTCTTTTTACATTTTCTTGTGCTGTTTCCGTATAGCCTTAACACATAACTGTCTCTCTATCTCACTTAAAGTGTTAATGATGACGATGATGAACCAACCCCCGCCTCCGTCAACACCACCAAGCCCCCCGCCCAAGGGCACCAGCACTCTGCCAGCACGCACGGAACCCCAACCCCCCCGGCCGCCTCACCCGCGGGCCAGGGGACAACTCAAGGCGAGGAGAAGCAAGGCAACCCCAGGCAGCGAAGACGAAGAAGCCCCTTGCATCCATCGGCAAAACCACAGGAAAGGTTAGGCAACCACGATGCGATGGAGTCACCGGAACTCCATCTCAACATAGAATGCATGGTATCGTTCATACGTCAACATCACGATGCATATAATACATACACTAATAACGAGAAATGCGTACCAACACCAAACTTTTGCACGCCATTCGTAACATCGATGTACAATGTTTACATAAAAAAATAGGTTGAATGCAAGAATAATTTTGTTCCCGTTACAGAAGAAGGAATAAACTGTTGGGTGCAGAAAAGGAGAAGAAGCCAAGGGGAAACAAGGGCAGGACGAGGAGAGGCATGGAGGCCACGGCACACAGCACAACAATACAGGCAAGCCGCCACTTAACATAGTGTTCATGTATACTGATAGAGACAAAGGGTTCATCCTATCATCAGTTTGTGGGAGTTTACTTATATCACAAACACTATCTTGGCAGCGGTGGGGTATGAGGAGAGGACACGGACGACCAACACGACCACCATCACCCTCGACGACCTGACCTTCCTCACGCACTACCAGGCAAGTGTGGCCTTCTCTGTTCCCACGCCAAACGACCCTTACTGTTGCAAAGTCATACATGTAATCGCCAAATCAAATTTCTGTCCTCATCTCGTTGGCAAAATCGAACTATCATTGAGATCCACAACATTTAACATGAGCATAATGGGTTGAATTTTGTAGAGATTTTGCGAAGGACTCCAGAATGATTTGTGTTCCCCAGGTGAGGGTGAGGGCGTGTCACACCACGGAAAGCGACTGCGGCAACTGGACTGTTCTCAATGTGACAACTCCAGCGGACTGTAAGTTCTGTGTGTGTGTGTGTATCTATGATCAATTTGACCATATCTATTTGTCGACTTATCTATGCGTCTGTCTGTCTGTATTTTGTTTCTCTCTCTCTCTGTATTGGTGGTCGTATATAATTATGTTAAAGGCAATCAGTGTAAACAAGGATTTTACCAAAGCCATGGCACAAGGTCACCGCTCGCAAGTTTCTTAACGTTAACAGAACTATAACATTTTGCAATCAATAAAATGTTTGATGATACAGAAACCTACAGTGGAGAGGCGGTCACATACTTTAGATCGGAGTGTTACGTTTGTGGCCTTGTCAGAGTCAACAGGCCGCAGGGCAACTGGACGGGGTTAATTCACCCCAAGAACACGCTTACTGAGGCGGATCCTCAGCAGGTAAGGAAAAAAAGACAATCTGACGAGCAGACAACAGGCTTATACTGTAGTTGCCGCTGAGGAGAGGACAGCGACACAACAACAATCAGAGGGCAGGGCCTGGCCACACCTGTGAGTGGGAGGGAGACGACAGCAGCAGGACATACAGTGGTCACGGCAGCGCCACTATCGCGCCGCTACAAAGTGGCTGGCGAGTCGGCCTCGCTCCCCTTTGGGAAGTAATTGTCAGCGGGGAGATAATGGGGAATCCATTCTTTGAAACCATACATCTTGTGTATCTATTTTTTGTGTAATCTAACATGTTGTTGTGGACATCTGTGGTGTGAAGAGTAAAATTTGACCATCATTGTGACTTACTATTTCAGTGTCCATGTACAAGATCAAAAACTTCGAGGTGAAACAAGTTCAGAATAATGAGACTAAACAGTCCAACGAGAGCGCCACATCCCCTCGTCCTGCCAGCCCCCGAGGCCACACTCTGCTGCTCACCTGGGACCCCCCTCCCGTGCCCAGGGAGGACGTCCTGGCCTACATCATCCAGTATCAACTTGAAGGCGCACCGCAGGTTTGTCCCGTCACTCTTGTGCTGAGTATGTATTTTGTTTTTTGTTTCTTAATACTGTACAACTCCTGTACACCCAGCAGAGTGGGCACAAATTCAGTCAAAGATTATTTTTACCTTGCATTTCTCAAAGAGGGAGGCCTAGCCATGCCGTACTTCATTATGCACGAGTATTTGTGTAGTTTTCCAGGTGTGTGTGTGTGTGTGTGTGTGTGTGTGTGTGTGTGTGTGTGATCTACCTGCATCCTGATCACGCGCTGGACATGCGATCTCCAGCTGCTACTTTCTCGGAAAGAACTTTTAGCTCATAGGGACCGATTTTGGGTAAGCCTGGGACCTCATACACCACACACGCCTTATCCTCTTGCTCAAGGGGGACAGTAAATACTTGCACAGTCAGTGAAAAATCTTAGGGACTTGAGCGGGCCTTGAACTCATGTCCGGCTGAACATTAGACGGAGATGTTTCCACCACACCACGCCAATAGTAATAGTAGTAGGGTGATTTCTTACCTCATTGTTCTTTCCTTATTGTACTTTTACAGATTAAATGGAGCTCGTTCTGTCCTATTTTTCGATATTTTTTCATTTGTCTTTAAAACAGTGTAAGCTATTTGGCACACACGACTTTTTCCGGTATAACATATTCCACTGATCTATTACTGTCTGGAAAACTGAATGTCCTCACCTCGTTCTCTATTCTTTTCTCATACAACATTTTGCTGTGTCCTTAAGAAAATGATTGTCTAAGACACTAGGACCTAGGTACTACATATTCCTTTTTTTTTTTCTTTACATCTTGGCCTATAGCGCCTGTAGGCAGTGACCTCCAGGGGTGGGATGGTAGGCCCTGGAGGCTCACTTGAGGGCTGTGATGGTTGGCCCTCGCCCGTGGTGGCGCAGGCAGGATTTTTATAGTGACGCCTGTGATTAGAGGTTCATGCCGCCCCCCTGTGTCCTCCGACGCACTCGCAATCGAAGGTAGAGTTAATGGGCAGGGCATGTGGGTGTTCTTAGGCCACTCGACGGTGCAGAAATATTTTAAGTGGATTTATGGGTCTCACTCGGGATCGAACTCGGGTCTTTGAGAACGCCACCCGGTGACGCTAACCATCCTGCTACCGCCTCCCCAAAGGGTGCTGAACCTTTCTTTTCCTTCGACACATATAACATGAACATGTCTCCTATTCATATTTTTTTATAATGCTGGTTATTGTAGTTTATCATGTTTCTTTTTCACAGATGAAATCTCCCTTATTTGGCACCATCTGGTGACTGCTGTTTGTACATTCTCAATCTCCTTAACGCGCCTTTTCAAACGACGGTCCCATACCACTACCTTATATTCAAGTGTTGGTAATAGGAATGAAGACAAATATATACGAGCAATATATACATAGCTGTCATCAAAACCACTACGGCGTTAGTTTGTACAAGAGAAAGTGGAATATTGACAAACCCTTCCTCTGTTTCAGACTACCCGGAAGAATGAGAGGTGCGTGCCGGAGGAGGAGGGAAGCATGGGAGAGTTTTCACTTCAGGGGCTGAAGTTCGGCACGTACACTTTGCAGATCAAAGTTCGCTCTCGCAACGGCAATGGACCGCCAGCCACCCGGACCGTCAAGCTTGAGGCCAGTCATTGCATATATTTCTTAGTAACGCAACAGATCTGCCGAGGTTTGGAAAAAAGCTACATTTTTTCTCATGTACTTAATGAATCAGATCTTTCATGGGTATATTATTCAACAGGAACCACATTTCTATTGGAGCGTTCTTATCGTCCTCCTCTGCGGTGGCATCTGTATCTCCATGGGCATCGGCATCATGGAGGTGCTGTTTTGGAAGAGGCGGAAGAAGACTCCAGAGCAGCCACAGGGCGAGGAGTCCAATCAGGAGAATAAAAGTTATGGAGGTATGCCGTACAGGATGGAACAGTTCTTGAAGACGCACGAATGCACACCCATACACCATCACATTTATATACCGATCTTTTCACACTGGTTGCATTGCCATATTATACGATCACTACATAGTAGCTTGTGTCTAGTTAAGGGACGTTTTATCTGTACACTAGTTTCACACGTTCCTTGAAATCATACACGAAATACAGTGTAGTCTTCTTGTCTATCCTTCAAATGCACGTTGGCGAGTGTTATATATGCTTGATTCTTTCAGTTTTTGTTCTCACAACCACCAGAGATTTTACTGGAGAACACATTGAAACGTCTGGACGCTAGTTACGTTATCCCAAGCGATGCCCTGAAAGTTGAGCACCTGCTGGGTAGGGGCTGCTTCGGGAAGGTGTACCACGGGGTGCTGACGCAGCCCTCGGGAGAAGAGCGACCCGTGGCGGTGAAGACCCTCATGAAGCAGGTCCCCAATGAAGATTTACAGCGCTTCCTGGACGAAGCCGTCGTCATGCAGTGAGTGGACACGCTCAGGATTTCTGTCACAGTCAGATGCATAGACATAGCTGGTCAGTGTTATGCTGGGGTGCCTGGAATACCTGCGTGTCTCTTCTTCTGACAGATTATTGATGTTTTCTTTTTTCAATTAACAGAGGTATCAAAACCAACTTTTTGGTGCGCTTGATTGGCGTCGTGGACAACTTCCCGCCCATATATGTTGTCATGGAGTTGATGGAGCGAGGTGACCTCAAGACTTTCCTCAGGACAGAGGGAGCGTGGATCTCAAATGAGGTGAATCTGACATGAGCCTTACGTGATCCGTGACACTTTACTTGCTCACCTTCAACTCACCATAAACAACGCAAACATTCAGGGTCGGCGTAGTATTCATGATCTGTACATGTAAAAGTGATGTCTAGCATTCCTGTCCTTGTTGTAGTTTTTAGCACACACTGACACGAGGGTAAATCGGTACGTGAATTGGTACTTCTCACGGAAATAACATGCTGACTATCGTAGGGACAGATGCAGACTCATGTCGTATAACCTTAATTCTAAACACATGAAATCTTGCGTGTCTTGTGTTTTGACAGAAAATGATAGAGATGGCGGTGGAGGCGGCGGACGGCATGGCATACTTGCAGGCCAAGAACCTGGTGCACCGAGACCTGGCGGCGCGCAACTGTATGCTCGACGCGGAACTCACTCTCAAAATTGGTGACTTCGGCCTCAGCAGATACGTTGCAACCGACTACTATAGGAAACGTTAGTGTTGTGTGAAAAAACATCTAATTATTGTCTCTTTGCTCTCTCTCTCTCTCTCTCTCTCTCTCTCTCTCTCTCTCTCTCTCTCTCCTCTCTCTCTCTCTCTCTCTCTCTCTCTCTCTCTCTCTCTCTCTCTCTCTCTCTCTCTCTCTCTCTCTCTCTCTCTCTCTCTCTCTCTCTCTCTCTCTCTCTCTCTCTCTCTCTCTCTCTCTCCTTTCCAGATACAGAGCGTTATTTTTTTTCCGCACGCAATATTGCTAACTCATCGTAATGTTGGTTCCTCAGAGAGCCGCGGAATGCTGCCGGTCCGCTGGATGGCTCCCGAGTCACTGAAGAACGGACACTATTCTGCCAGGTCCGATGTGTGGAGTTACGGCGTATTGCTGTGGGAGCTGGCCACCGGGGGGAAGCTTCCTTATGAGGTATGGTTTTCCATATGAAAGATTTTTGCCATCCTCAGGAAAGAGCTTACAATTGCCTCGTACCTCTCACTGGCCACTCTGCTTACTAGCTTTGTCTTTGCTTCAGGAATACACCGACGTGATAGTGGACGACTTGATCATCTCTGGGAAGCGGCTGAAGCGTCCCATCAGAGGCCCATCATTTTTTTACCCCCTCATGATTTTGTGTTGGGCGCTAGACTCCTCCCAGCGACCCACCTTTAAACGGCTTGTGCAGCGTCTTCTTCTGGAGACCTCGACAAGTTATCAGGTGAGTTTCAGCCAGACTGGATAATAGTAGCTTTGGAGACAGGCCAGTACGAACTTAGTACCTTTCCTGTATATCACAAATAGATGAATATACACACCTTGTACAGAGAGAGAGAGAGAGAGAGAGAGAGAGAGAGAGAGAGAGAGAGAGAGAGAGAGAGAGAGAGAGAGAGAGAGAGAGAGAGAGAGAGAGAGAGAGAGAGAGAGAGAGAGAGAGAGAGAGATAACAAAGAGTCACCCTCCAGGAGTACTTCCAGGGGGTGTCTTTCTTCCACAGTTCCAGTCCCTGCACCCTCGAGAGCCTGGACGACATTGACGAGGGTTTCAACGCCAGCGGTTCCAGCCAAGAGGACGCCGAGGCTGGAGACTCGGGCTCCTCCTCCTCCCTGCAGCCCTTCCACTGCTTCGCCCGGCAGAACAACCCTTTTTCCAACGAGGACATGGAGTGCCAATGCAACGAGGAAGATATTGGTGCTGATGATGACATGGTGAGCATAATCTTGTTTTCCTGCTTCGTAGTGTCATGGAGAAACAGTGGTCAGGACTTATTATATTGAGAACACTTATGTATATCCCATCAAGTACGCTGCATTCTATCATCGAAGCATGCGTTACCTATACTGTTCGTTATCGTAAAGTGAAACATAAATAATATAATGTCTTAAAAAATACGCACAGGTTATATAAAAGTTGGTATGTTAAGCAAGGTATGTACGCACGGCTCACATATAGTAATGCTCCCCGCAGGTATTTCTAACCCCTGTGGAGCCTAACGGGAGGTCCTCTTGTGCCCCGCTGTCGTGCATCGCCAGTCACGGGGCTCGACACACACCCAGCACTGACACCCCCAACAGGAACCTCTTTCCCACTCATTGTTTGACAGAGACTTAGCCACCAACCTCACCTGTATCTCCTGCCTCGCCTTGGCCTCCCCGCTATGCTAACACTATTTGGCTTCTACTGGTACTGCCAACATTCCTGGGTCCATAACGCAGTATCTGTAATCGGTGCTATGAATCTGTGTGCCTGTGGTCATTATGTGCCGCCATTACATCGTTATTGTTTCTTGTGTTACCTGATAAGCATGTGGACTAGTGTGTGTTTGAAAGCCCTCTCTGTTATGGCCACGTCATGCTGGCTATAAGAGGGGGAAGTGAGTGAGTGAGTGAGTGTTGGAATATGGCAATGCGACGAGCTATAAAGGAAAGATAAATATCCCCTTGTTGGTATTGATGGAAGTGAATGGTACTCAATTGTCTCATAAGAACATAAGAACATAAGAAAATAAGGAAGCTACAAGAGGCCGCGAGACCTACACGTGGTAGTTCCTGTCACCTAACACTACCTACATCCACCTTTCATCCCCATCCATGAACCTATCCAGCTCCCCTTTAAAGCTCCCCAATGACTCAACACTAACTACCTGTCTACTGAGACCATTCCATTCATTCACCTCCCTATTTGTGAACCAGTTTTTCCCTATTTCTTTTCTAAATCTAAGTCTCGTTGAATAGGGTGTGCAAAGCTAATCTACATAATTAGTGAGTGTGTGAGTGAAGTAAGGAGGAAGTGAGTGAGTGAGTGAGTGTTAGAATATGGCAACGCGACGAGTTATAAAAGAAGATAAATATCCCCTTGTTGGTATTGATGGAAGTGACTGGTACTCAATTGTCGCGTTGAATAGGGTGTGCAAAGCTAATCTGCATAGTAATGTAATCCACTTTGTAAAAATTTTCCTTGCCGGATCAGGAAAGAAGACCTTGTTCAGGAGAAGCTGTTGCCCTTTCTATAACGCTGTGGAAAAAAAGAAAAAAAAAGTGATCATGTCCTTGCTTCTTTACAAAATGGGTGCTTGATCAAGACCATTCTTATGATAACAATGACTTCCAAACGCTGCAATTTTCTTATGCGTCTTATTCTAGGAGTAAGAAATATCTCAATCATTTCTGACATGTACGTTAGTGACTGTTTGTAGATGTAAACAGACACATGAAAACCACGTGTTCTTTGTCAGGAGTTGGCTTTAGCTATCTATGTGATGTGAGGCTGTGGCCGCCAAGTGCTTGTGCGTCCAACGAAACCTTTAATGATGCATGGATCTGCTGTCTGTTCCGTGCATACCTTTGCGTTGTGGCGATGACATTCCGGCTTCCTGGTAAAGTTTTCGTAGTTTCCTTTTTGCAGGACCCATCAAGAGCGTGTGAAAGCTTTGTAGAAACTTGCTGCTCCAACAGGCGAGTGTTCATTGTCCCATGCCCGACGGTGTGCCTGTCTCTGTACTTCCCTTGGCGACGACTATTCAACCAATAAATCATTTACATTCATAGAGTATGATTTTAATGGACCGCTTTTGACTTGATCCAAACGCGAGCGACATCAACGCATGAACACGAAGAAGTTACTTATGGCAATTACATTCTTTCCTCTCTAATTGTTGACTTCTCTCTCTCTCTCTCTCTCTCTCTCTCTCTCTCTCTCTCTCTCTCTCTCTCTCTCTCTCTCTCTCTCTCTCTCTCTCTCTCTCTCTCTCTTGAAATTACAAGCAATTTTGATAAAATTACAAGCACATTTGATCTGAAACACTTAAAACTACCATCAACAACACTATAGTCGCCACTTCACTAATGTCGTCAGGCGCCATATATTACAAATCTAAGCATCACTAGAGACTTGCATGTGCCACTAAAGAGGCATGTGCAGTAGTTTATATTATGTACCTGTCTTCAGTGGCACATACACCCCTGTAGACAGTTGAGGCTGTAGTGATGCTAAAACTCGTGATATATGGCGCCTGGCGACATAAGTGCAGTGGCAACTATAGTGTTATTGACGGTAGAAGTTGAAAGCAACATCATGTGCCTAATCAAATGCTGGGTAACATAATTATATAATGTTGTTATCTTGCATTAATTTCACATTTCATTTACTAATTTACACGTGAGCTATCCAGACTCCTACAGTATTCATCGCTCATGTTTTCAAGCATCTTTACAGGAGCTACCACGTGTAGGTCAAGGGCGTAGCCAGGAAAAATAATTGGGGGGGGCCACCTCCCAATGATGGTTGAGGGGTGGGTGGCTTATCAGCTGGGGGTCTGGGAGGCACTGGAAGCCCCCCAGAGAATTTTTTTGAAGATATGACTTAGTTGGAGGCATATTGAGCCCTATGGGGGGTCATTTATTGGTTCTTTGCATGATATTCAATATAGTAAAATTGATGAAATTATACCATACACTCCTAAAGTAGATGTGTTGAATTGGGGGGGGGCATGGCCCCATTGGCCCCCCCTCTGGCTACGCCCTTGGTGTAGGTATCACGGCATCTTGTAGCTTCCTTATTTTCTTGTTATTATGTCCTCTAAAATTGGTTAAGTTACTAAAATATACTATACGTTTTCTCATTTGGGGTTGCAGAAAACGACACAAAAAGGGCGACTGAGAAATACCGGCGCGGTCCATACGGTAACAGTATAATAAAATATATTATAGTTGGTAAAACTTCAGCATGTCTTCCTACCCTTCCTGCTCCACGCCTTGTCCTCCATATCAACTACCCATACGTCCCTGCCGGTGAGGCCTTGGATCAGTCATCTCTTGGACTCTCCATGAACCCAAATACTTGTGCGCGTCACCAAAGTCTGGCAATGACCACCTTGGCCAAGAAGGTTTGTGAGGGGCGGACAGCCGCCGCCCCGTCACAGTGTGGTGAGGGCGAGGACTGCCAGCCCGTGCAGGACTCGTGGGCCACCCTGTACGTGTGGGAGGACGAGAGGGACCTCCTGGAGGACTTGGAGGAGTACGTGGGGAGCCAGCCTCTGGTGCTGCCTGAGGAGGAACTGTTTGACCTCCCCGTGACGGAGTGCCTCGGCTAGGGCTCCTTCGGCTGCGTGGATCGCGTCGGCTTCAAGGGCCGGGACGTAATCCAAAAGAGCCTGAAGCGCGGCCACAGCCCCGCCTGCTTCCTGTGGGAGGCGCGGGTGACCTGGTACCTGACCTGGAGGGGGCGGGCACGCCATGAGCACCGACGAGGGGTCCGTGGTCATCATGGACTACGCCGGCGTGCCCTTGTACAGCTACTGCCAAGACAGGTGCAGCGTGGGCGCGTTGCTGCGTGTGGTGGCGGGCGTGGCGCGGTGCCTGGCCGCGGTGCACCTCAAGGGCTTCCTCCACAACGACATCAAGGCGGACAACATCACGGTGAGCGGCTCGTCCTCAAGCCCCAAGGTCCACCTCATCGACTTGGGCCTCGCCACCAGGCTCGGGAGAGCTTCTACTTCCAGCTGTTTGACCTTCCCCGCAGCCTGGAGGAGCAGGAGTACGCCACCTTCAGGTCGCCGGAGCTGAAGGCGGGGCAGCCGCTGCAGCCGTACAGCGACGTGTTCAGCGTGGGGGCGTTGGTGCAGCAGTGTGCCGCTGCTCGGGACACCCGTTGCTCAACCAGCTGCTGACGCCCCTGGCGGAGGCGTGCCTGCAGGAGTAGCCCGAGGACAGGCCGTGCCTGGGCGCGGTGCAACTGCAGGTGGAAGACGTGTTGGCCGGCCTGGTGGAGGCGTAGCAGCAGCAGATGTTGTTTGTGCAGGAGGAGTGAGCGGGGATCGAACACCCGCCCGGGGACGCGGCCTGCCGCTCCTGAGGCTTTCCAGTATTTGTTTGACATGTGACATCCTTCATAGTAATGAAAGTCAATGAAGCGTGTTATATATGCACCAGTAGATTCTTTAATCATTATTCATGTGTCTTTGTTCTAATATTTTCCTTCAATAAAAATAAGGATAATAATGATATAACCATAACCATAAATTACTTTTCATTTAAATCCATTTAACTCCGTCCATTCCATTATAATCTTTATATATTACTTGCATCGCCACAAAAACAGTGAAACAAACAACGAACATTCAATCTGTTCACTCAATTGTTAATATAGCAGAAGTTACCCGTAATATGATGATGCTTAGGAGGACAAATCGAGTGGCTTTGTAAACATAACACCCTATTTATGACTCTCTCTCTCTCTCTCTCTCTCTCTCTCTCTCTCTCTCTCTCTCTCTCTCTCTCTCTCTCTCTCTCTCTCTCTCTCTCTCTCTCTCTCTCTCTCTCTCTCTCGACGGACGGACATTCGGTGAACTATATATAGTAAGATTGTTGTTGATGTTGCGCTCGTCTTCATCCAGGAAGCAGGTTGTGCCGCGTGCCGGGGCAGGGGTTGGTGCGGTGTTATGTGCTGGTTAGAGTTAGGTGCCGCGTGCCGGGGGCAGGGGTTGGTGCGGTGTTATGTGCTGGTTAGAGTTAGGTGCCGCGTGCCGGGGGCAGGGGTTGGTGCGGTGTTATGTGCTGGTTAGAGTTAGGTGCCGCGTGCCGGGGGCAGGGGTTGGTGCGGTGTTATGTGCTGGTTAGAGTTAGGTGCCGCGTGCCGGGGGCAGGGGTTGGTGCGGTGTTATGTGCTGGTTAGAGTTAGGTGGCGGGGCGAGGGAGCTTGGAACACCGTAAGGGGTAAAGAATATTGAAATAATATTAAAATTACCCTTAAAACATATTTTTATTTATGATATATAATAATGGCCGACTGTGGTTGAAAACCATCCCAGGGATGACCTTCATTTTTCCTGAAAGTTTGGTTGAAATCGAATAATGTAAATGTCCAGAGCAAGAACAGAGAGGAACGGAAGAGAAGCATACGAGGAAACAGAAGAGAAGGGTCAAAGGGAATAATTGGTGGAAATTGGAGAGAAGGGAAAGGGAGCAGAGAGAAGAGACGGATAAAGAATGGGTGGAGGGAGCCAAGTCGAGAGAGAATTGAAAGGTCGATGAGAGGGATGGCGGCAGAAGATGCACTGCGAGATGAGGACAAGATTTCAGGGCGAGAAAACATCGATGGTGAAGAAATGAAAACTAAATTCTGCAAAGATAGAAGCCTAGACAATGCAGAGTCAAATTGTGAGAGGATTCCAAGGCAGACAATGAAGACACGAATGAAGCAACATAATTAACAGAGGTTGTCATTCTGCACTCCTCACCGGCGAATCACTAAGGCCAAAGTTGATTCCTCCCTCCAGAAGATTGCTCACCAACAGCTCTGCCGCGGCGCAATCAACTCCGTAATGAGATCGAGTTTCCGGATCACTTATTCAACGAGGGAAGGAATGAGGGAAGGAATGAGGGGAGGACGCGTGGAAGAAAAGAAAAGAGGGAAAAGACGTGGTTTCTAATGAACTTCTCTCACGCTGCTTACCTAACGCAAGACATGTCCATTGGGCGTAGACTCACTAAGTAGTCTGACGTTGATTTTACAGAAACTACCACGTGTAGATCTCACAGCCTCTTGTAGCTTCCTTATTTTCTTATGTTCTTATGAGGAAGGTCTTGTATACTCTCAGCATCTTCCAGTGGCCATAATGGAGGGGTTGAGGCACTTCCTGTATGATGCAACGACAAGGCTCGCCAAAACCCACAAAGCACCAGACACATGTAATTACGGAAGCAACTGGTGATAGTGATCGGCTTTCCTGGTGCCTCTTCTCACACATTTCCACAACCATTTATCAACTGGGCACTAAACTATCTGGATTAGACATGTCATCTTGAGGTAAACTTTACTTCTCATGTTTTGTGGGATGATCTCTTCATTACGTAACTCTGTATTCTCGCTGCTTGTCATACGCTGACAAAAAATAATATGAAGAAACTGCCACTGCCAAGCGTTGAGTTTTTTTCTTTGTGTATTTACTTGAGTCCATATTAAGGTTATTCATTATTAAAGCTATTCATGGCGGAGTGACACGTAGTACATTCTTATAACACTGCAATGGTGAATATGTCGGCGGATGCGCATATATATACCAGCAGTTTTGGATTTTGGTGGACGGGGCCTTTCATGTGGAGGAATGACCACAAGGGGCCATGAGTACTAACACACACACACACACACACACACACACACACACACACACACACACACACACACACACACACACACACACACATACAGCCAGAACTTAAATTAAGGAAGTTTCCAGTTCATTTCCTCTCGTTTTCTGTAAGATACTGATATACGGACATTTTCAACAAAACTCTTGACTTCAAAATAAAAACACTGTCCGTCATACAACGAAGAAAGATGCAAAATATAATGTGCTTCAAATGTGTCGGTGCGTCTGTACGTTACATGCACCAGGTGGCTGTCTCATTCTTGACTTTACTCTCAGCACAAAACTGAAATGGCTTTTCAGTTCGTAAGGAAGAAATGTAACCTGTTGCTGCATGCATATCCTCGACACACAGTCCTCAGTTGCTAGCTAGCAGTTTGCATGACCTTCTCGGTATGGTTGTCGCCTTGGCTTGGAGCAAACGAGGGTATAAGTCAGTGTTTCCTAACCTTTTTACCACCACGCCCCCTTTAGTAGTTGGTCCTTGCCTCCATGCCCCCCCTCCCCGATTTTTCCAATGATAGTAATGATAATAATAATAATAACAATAACAATATAACAATGATAATAATGATAATTGTAATGATAATATTAATAATTGTAATTTTGATAAAATAATAATAATACATACAGTAATAATAATGATAATAATAATAATAACAATAATATCAACAATAATAATGATGATGACAATAGCAAAAATTATAATAATAATAATAATAATAATAATAATAATAATACCGATAATAATAATAATAATAATGATAGTAGAAATACGAGCAAGTAATACTATTGCATACAAGTATGCGGAGTTAGTGAAACCTAGCAAGGCGTCTACCGCAGAGTTTCTCACCACTACTTCCTTCCCTGTACTGACTTTCTTCGCTCATCCTCGCGAGCAAGCTTCATATTAAAGCGAAGGCCGAGCTTCAAGTTAAATACTTGACAGTTCTTCCTTTTTTTCTCTTGACTCACGCCCCCCTAGGTAATTACCCACGCCCCCCAGGTTAAGAACCGCTGGTATAAGTGCAGCCTCGAGTGTGCCACCTCAGAGCCCAGCCACACTCGCTTCAGTGAAAGCTTGCAAGTGGACCCTCACTCGACACTTGACTCCAGGCTACCAGAGGGAGCCACTTCGGTAAAAATATACTTGCTTCATAAATTTCTCATGAGTTTTAACGATATTATACATTTCATATCATTATCAACACTGATAATATAATCTCGCATAATATTTCACAAAAACAAAAACTTAACTAAAAAAAAACTCGCCCTAAGCTGAAAGAAAAAAATACGACAAAAGCCTCACTGAAGGCGTATATTTATTGGTAAAATAAAAGAAAATTCGCTGGACGCGCGAACCTTCGGATGGATCATGAAATCGTTATAGTTACTGATGTATTGCAACACTTGAATTAAACGCGTCCTCTTCTTTTCTACCTTCTAAGTGTTGTCATCATGGCAGAGGTTTGGGTACAGTTGCTGTAATATATGTAAGCAATGCAGGCATGTTTAGTCTACTTTCCACATTTTCCCCATCCATAAATGAATGTTCAGGTGATGCATTAGCAGAATCTATTCTCTATATAGTGTGGAGGTGCATTTGTGTATTAACTACATTACAAAAAAATTATAATGTAAAAACGGACGAAATCTCTTCTAATATACGAGACAGTATACATTTTCACGCGTCTAAAATGGAACAAATTTGCATTCTTGTTTTTTTGTTTTTTACTGCAGTGATTGAAAGAAATACATGAGTCTGAAATGCAGTACATGTGTCAGTCATATCAAATTCCGGTGTGACGGTATACAGAAGATCCGCCGTGATGGATGATCCAGCGCATGCGTATAATTTGGTGATTTTTAATCTAACCTAACCTACCTAACCTAACCTAACCTAATTTATCTAACAGGAAATAACCTAAAATAACGCCCTAGAGCGTGATATTTGGTCCGAGTAACAG
>JACEEZ010003874.1:841283-846283 GCA_016584305.1 Chionoecetes opilio
ACTCCTCGGATTACTTCCTGTACTTATTGTCTGCCAGAATAAACAGCGGCAATAGCGTGAAAAGAGACAAACCCAAATCATCTCCGTCCGGCCAGGGAAACGAACTCGCGTCACTTGGGACCTATCGGTTGCCACACGAGCGTGGGAACCACTATACCACCAGATAAATATTTTAATATATATATATACTATATATATATATATATATATATATATATATATATATATATATATATATATATATATATATATATAATATATATATATATATATATATATATATATACATATATATATATATATACATATATATATATATATATATATATATATATATATATATACATATATATATATATATATATACATATATATATATAATATATATACATATATACATATATATATATACATATATATAATATATATATATATATACTATATATATATATATACATATATACATATATATATACATATATACATATATATACATATATACATATATATAACATATATACATATATACATATATATACATATATATACATATATATATACAAAATATAATATATACATATATATACATATATACAATATAATATATATACATATATATATACATATATACATTATATATACATATATACATATATATATATATATATATATACATATATATATCATATATATATAATACATATACAGTATATATACATATATATATATAATATATATACATATATATATATAATATATATATATGTATAATATATATATACATATATATATATATATATATAATATATATATATATGTACATATATATATGTACATATATATATATATATATATATATATATATATATATATATATATATATATTAATTATTTTCCTCATATTGTTGATACAAAAAAGTGAAAGTGAAGCTAGAAGTGTGAACCCTCGTACAATCTTTCTCCTTCATCTATTATGCAAGGCTCACGTCTATTTTTGTTCTCGGCTGCAGGATGGTCGAGATAAAAAGGATGAAAAAGAAAAAGAAAGAAAAAAAAACATGCTCAAGTCTTGTGTTGAAATCATTCCGTTGATCAAAGAGGCGGCGCTTCTTTGTCCCATCTTGGGTAAACAGGCAAGTAAAACCCGATTTGCAAGACATTCTCCTGCCTCGAGGAAGAGACAGGGTTAATCCGCGACACAGCTCAGCCGAGACACAACAGTAATGGCAACAGCAGACTTTCGGAGCTGCAATATGGCTGTTAGTCTGGCTTTTCATGTTAAAGGACACTTAATGTAAAAAGTTTAAGTACTGAAATGAGAAAATAACGACCTTTCAGTCAAGCTCCGCCACAGCTGCGTCTAGGGCACGCATTACACACCAGACACCACCACGGGAAACGAATATTAATACTAAAGAAGACACATTTCCTCGCCATATATAATAGCCTGCCCATTATGCTATCAGGAGCAAGGAGGGAGAAAGCGGCAGTCAATATAGAGTAACAGCCCTTACAGTGTCAAAATGGGTCACGAATGGCAAATTTTTTCTCCCACCTCCCTTATTGGACGGGTTACAGGGAGTTTCGTACACAAGTTGTTTCGTACCCTGGTTTTGTTAGTTGTTTCGTACACTGATTTTGAGTTTTTTCGTACCTACCTGGTGTCGAATCGTAACTCTTTAGTAATCAAGTTCAACTCTGAGCTGAGTGTACGAAACGACTATGGTTTCATATAGACTACGAAACAACTTTTTTGGTGTACGAATCTACTGGTGTACGAAACAACTTGTGTACGAACTGACTGCACCCCATTGGACGCCCCAGCACATCCCTCCACTCCTTGCCAGGTCAGCCTCGCTCTGCCCCGTGGACGGATATTTTCTGAAATACGCTGTAGTCTTGGCTCTGCAGGAACCTAACGCCTTCTTGCTTTCCTCGACAAATTTAATTCCAACAGCAAGTTCTAAGGACTTTGCGATGTTTCTTGCTATTACAGGATGGAGGAGGCCGGACCGTGGACAGCGGGAGGGAGGGAGGGAGGGAGGGAGGGAGGGAGGGGAGGGAGGGAGGAGAAAAGTGACACAAGGCAATGACAGGAAAGGGAAGGAAAATGCAGAGGATAGTCTGTCTTTCCACTTCAATATTGCTTTACAAGTTTTTGTCGTCATATTGATCAAACAAAACATCATTATGCTGTCTATATTTGGGATTCATTTTGTTTTCCCATTGATAAGTAGGAATATTACGAAAGACAAGGAGAATTTCAAGATTGACTCTGGCACAGCATTACTTGGCACCGCACACACAGTCCCCCCCCCCCCCAGGCACTCCCAGGCACCCTGCACACTAAGAAATAAAGGTGCAAAATGATGTCACATTTTGCACCCTTAATAAGGGTGCAAAGTTGCACCGCTAAAGGGGGCTGCACCTTAAGAGGTGCAACTATGCACCCTTATGGGTGCAACTTAAAGTAACAAACGTTAAAGGTGCAAAATATGTTATATAATTTTGCACCTTTAAAGGTGAAAAGTTGCACCTTTTTTCTGAGTGAGTAGCTACAACCGTCTGTCTGCCTTTACACGGGGAAAGTAACGAGGCTAATCAAACGTTCCACTAACATAGCCAGAGTTCGTATAAATGTTGTGGTTATAAATGGGTTTCATCTAATACGAAGTTGGCGCATGACAGGCAACTTACATAAGCAAACCAGCTAAATAATTATGTACTAATGTAGTTTGGTGAATAAAGAGTTAAATCACAAATCCAAATAAGCCGAGGAGCACAATTTCTCTATGACGTGACATGACCATTCCTGACAAGACCATAAATTATGGAGGTGACGTGAGTTTGTGGTCCCTGTGTTAGGCCAGACCCCTCGCATGGCCTGAGCACAGCGGTCGTGGTCTGCATGCACCTGTACGTCTGTGACTTCCAAAATGTGAGTTATTGCTGCTGACAAAAACAACCACGGAAAGTCAAGAAACAAGAAATGCATTTTGTCAAGCGAACCACATCAGCAATTCCATCCCAAGTCCCTTTACTGGAAAGACTGAAATAGCAGGTTGTTGTTGTTTTGAATGCTGTAGTTGTTGTTGTTAGAAGTGGTGATGGTGATGGTGGTGGTGGTGGTGGTGAGGCCTTTCCTGGTCGTCTATAACATCACATCTATACCTTTGTCACCTCCACTCTCCGACCAGAAGTGTTTGCCTCTTAAGGGGTACACCGAGATCCCCTTCCCCCTTTCCCTTGCCTTTTCTTATTTCCTCTGATCCTTTACCTCCTCCCATCCCCCTCCTAACCCCTTGACGCAAAGAGCGGTCACAGAGGTTTAAAAAATATCATTTATACCGATCTGACCAAGGACACCTCACCCTCCAAGACTCCCTGCACCTCCCCCCCCCCCTAGACGCTGTCACTCGGCATGATTTAAGGCTGGCCAGTGTTCGCTCAGAGACAGATGGCGAGGGAATTTTCGAGATAAGATTCTGCTTTCCATACTTAACAGTCCGTGGGGTGATTTATCTGACTGTTTGCTCGGTGACGCGGCATTGTAAGTGGGTGATTATAGGACGTGTTTTATGACATTTAATGGAGAATATTTGCAGCATATCAGAGAGAGAAGAGAGAAGAGAGAGAGAGAGAGAGAGAGAGAGAGAGAGAGAGAGAGAGAGAGAGAGAGAGAGAGAGAGAGAGAGAGAGGAGAGAGAGAGGAGAAAAGAGAGAGAGAGAGAGAGAGAGAGAGAGAGAGAGAGAGAGAGAGAGAGAGAGAGAGGAGAGAGAGAGAGAGAGAGAGAGAGAGAGAGAGAGAGAGAGAGAGAGAGAGAGAGAGAGAGAGAGAGAGAGAGAGAGAGAGAGAGAGAGAGAGATTAAAAGAGAAGAAAACAGACAGAGAGAGAGAAAGATACAGCTAAAGAAACAAAAACACAGGTAGAGAGAGAGACAAAGAGAAAAAAAAATCAGACAGACAGAGACGAACAGACAGGGGAAAAGAGGGGCGGAGAAAAGGGTGAAGGAACAGCACGGAATGGGCGAGGGGAAGTGGTAAGGGATATGTAAAATACAACAGAGTTAGGGGAGGCGGCGAGGGAATATGGAGCAGCATGACGCCAAAGGAGAGCTCGCTACGGAAAAAAATATCCGTCAAGCCCCCTTCACACCCCGAGTACCGAGGCCGCACTAGCCAGGTCTCGCCTCAACTCCTGCACCTTCAGATTAGGAAGTACTGGACTCATACCTGTCTCAGAGGAAGGGCGGCTCCTCTTGGCGCTGCAATACGACCATTCACCGTCTTCCTCGCTGGCAACGGCGGCCGCAACTTACCATCTGTCAGAAGGCAAAGAGAAAAGTAGAATAAGATGGACTGTGGAGACGGGGGAAAGAGGAGGAGGAGGAGGAGGAGGAGGAGGAGGAGGAGGAGGAGGAGGAGGAGGAGGGAGGAGGAGGAGGAGGAGGAGGAGGTGGAGGAGGAGGAGGAGGAGGAGATGGTACAGAGGAGTAAGAGGAATAAATGCAAGAAGGGTAAAATAATGAAGATGTTGAGGAGGCAGACTTTAAGGAACTTGGAAAAAGAAAGGAGCCCAGAATCACTACGAATGAGGGAGCAGAGAGGGGCGTGGAGGCGTAAAGGAGATGCATGGAGAGTGAGGCGGCGGTGGGAGGGAAAAGAAAGTCAAGATGTGACGGGTCTCTAAGGACGTGTGGTAGTCAGCGGAGATGGGGAGGTGTGGGATGTGACACGCAGAAGTAAGATGTATGAGATGGGGGAGATGGGACAACGGTGTGTGTGTGTGTGTGTGGAGGGGGGGAGGGTAGGAGGGGCAGAGGGTTTGGGTGTGTTTCATGCAGATCAAAGAGTGATGGATGAGGATGCATCGTGAAAGAAGCGGAGGACTGTGATGCGCTGCTCTTTACCCCGAGACTCCAGAGGCCGACACCACCTGAACGGAAACAGAAAGAAGACGAAGAGGAAGGAAAAAGAAAAGAAAACCGAAGAAGAATTG
>JACEEZ010003874.1:851283-858783 GCA_016584305.1 Chionoecetes opilio
GTGACGGCCTATGAGAGAAAATAAAAATAACAAGAACTAGAGCATCGCCTTCAGCCTTTTCCTGGAGGAGCCTCATCGATGTTAGGGACCAGGGCGTAAAGCTGCAGTCCAGGCCGTGAATCAGGAAAGAAAGCTTGCAGGATATCCACTTGAGGAGACGGAATAAAGTAGATGGGAAGACAGGAAGAAAGGAAAAACAGGTAGCATAGTTGGGAGGGAAAAGTAGGAGGAAGAGGAGGAGGAGGAGGAGGAGGAGGAGGAGGAGGAGGAGGAGGAGGAGGAGGAGGAGGAGGAGGAGGAGGAGGAGGAGTGGGTAGGGGGCAGGGGGAAGGCAGCTGGTGCGGGTATTGATCAAAGGCGACACCCGCAAGAAATTTGACTCGCAGATGACGGCGAAAAGTCAAGCTCAAAATTTAGCCAGTGAAGGAGAGGAAACTTGGCAGCTCACCGTCGCCGCCACGCTTGCCAAGTTGGAGTGTGTGACCTTCCCTCCCTCCCTCGCCCTCCTTCCCCCCCCCTTGATACATCCTCCCCCAGGGTGTTGATCCAGTATGAGGGGAAGCTTGCTCTGCGTGTGTGTATGTAATAATAATAATAATAATAATAATAATAATAATAATACTAATACTAATACTAATAATGGTTTATTTGAATAGCAGTAAAGGACCGAACATATACATTGAGGGTACAATTACATCTAATGAGTTTGATATTAATTCTTAGATCAAATTAGAATTACGTGTCTGTCTGTCCGTCTCTCAACAACACACACACACACACACACACACACACCACACACAACACACACACACACACACACACACACACACGAGTGTAGAAATATTTATGAGTGAGAGGAATGAGCGACGCGTCAGATCGCCTCCCCAGTACCCTGGGGGCGTGGGTCGCTCCCTAGTACCCTGGGGCGTGGGTCGCTCACCAGTACCCTGGGGGCGTGTGTCGCTCACCAGTACCCTGGGGGCGTGTGTCGCTCACCAGTACCCTGGGGGCGTGTGTCGCTCACCAGTACCCTGGGGCGTGAGGTCGCTCACCAGTACCCTGGGGGCGTGTGTCACTCACCAGTACCCTGGGGGCGTGTGTCGCTCACCAGTACCCTGGGGGCGTGTGTCGCTCACCAGTACCCTGGGGGCGTGGGTCGCTCACCAGTCCCCTGGGGGCGTGTGTCGCTCACCAGTACCCTGGGGGCGTGGGTCGCTCCCCAGTACCCTGGGGGCGTGGGTCGCTCCCTAGTACCCTGGGGCGTGGGTCGCTCACCAGTACCCTGGGGGCGTGTGTCGCTCACCAGTACCCTGGGGGCGTGTGTCGCTCACCAGTACCCTGGGGGCGTGTGTCGCTCACCAGTACCCTGGGGGCGTGTGTCGCTCACCAGTACCCTGGGGGCGTGGGTCACTCACCAGTACCCTGGGGGCGTGGGTCGCTCACCAGTACCCTGGGGGCGTGTGTCGCTCCCCAATACCCTGGGGGCGTGGGTCGCTCACCAGTACCCTGGGGGCGTGGGTCGCTCCCTAGTACCCTGGGGCGTGGGTCGCTCCCCAGTACCCTGGGGGCGTGGGTCGCTCATCAGTACCCTGGGGGCGTGTGTCGCTCACCAGTACCCTGGTGGCGTGGGTCGCTCACCAGTACCCTAGGGGTGTGGGTCGCTCACCACTCCCCCGTACCCTGGGGGCGTGGGTCGCTCATTAATACCCTGGGGGCGTGGGTTGCTCACCACTCCCCCGTACCCTGGGGGTGTGGGTCGCTCACCACTCCCCCGTACCCTGGGGGTGTGGGTCGTTCACCACTCCCCCGTACCCTGGGGGCGTGGGTCGCTCATTAATACCCTGGGGGCGTGGGTTGCTCACCACTCCCCCGTACCCTGGGGGCGTGGGTTGCTCACCACTCCCCCGTACCCTGGGGGCGTGGGTCGCTCACCACTCCCCCGTACCCTGGGGGCGTGGGTTTGCTCACCACTCCCCCGTACCCTGGGGGCGTGGGTCGCTCACCACTCCCCCGTACCCTGGGGGCGTGGGTTGCTCACCACTCCCCCGTACCCTGGGGGCGTGGGTCGCTCACCATTCCCCCGTACCCTGGGGGCGTGGGTTGTTCACCATTCCCCCGTACCCTGGGGGCGTGGGTCGCTCACCACTCCCCAATACTCTGGGGGCGTGGGTCGCTCACCACTCCCCGTACCCTGGGGGCGTGGGTCGCTCACCATTCCCCCGTACCCTGGGGGCGTGGGTCGCTCACCATTCCCCCGTACCCTGGGGGCGTGGGTCGCTCACCACTCCCCCGTACCCTGGGGGCGTGGGTCGCTCACCACTCCCCCGTACCCTGGGGGCGTGGGTCGCTCACCACTCCCCAGTACCCTGGGGGCGTGGGTCGCTCATTAATACCCTGGGGAGTGTGTCGCTCACCACTCCCCGTACCCTGGGGGCGTGGGTCGCTCACCACTCCCCAGTACCCTGGGGGCGTGGGTCGCTCATTAATACCCTGGGGGAGTGTGTCGCTCACCACTCCCCCGTACCCTGGGGGCGTGGGTCGCTCACCACTCCCCAGTACCCTGGGGGCGTTTGTCGCTCATTAATACCCTGGGGGAGTGTGTCGCTCACCACTCCCCCGTACCCTGGGGCGTGGGTCGCGGGAGCCACTGAATCAAGATCAAACACCTCCATTAATCACACGATGACATGTATCAGGGAGGGGCGGGAGGCTGCTCACCAGCGGGAGGGACGCGGCACAGCGCACACTCACCCCAACACACTTTGCAGCCTAAGCTACAGTATGAGGCCTTACGAATAAACTATATATATATATATATATATATATATATATATATATATATATATATATATATATATATATATATATATATATATATATATATATATATATAATGAGTAGTTGTTGATTCTGAGATGTAAATAATCACGTCGCAAAGAACGGATATGAATTTGTCAAACATCACAAAATGTTCTATGGCTAAATATAACATGTAGGTATATTCAATAGTCTTGAACAGAAAAATCATATCAACGCCAACCGTTTGAGACTTGTAACAAAAATGACGGTAACATTTGAGTGTCGGGTGAAGATGGGCAATGAGGTGATCAAGGACACACATTTTGCATTGAATCAAACCTCAACCTTCATACAAAGCGTCTGAAAATTTTCCTGACCAACAGCTTGAAAAATATTAGTCACACTAATTATGTAAAAATAAGAAGTGACACCAATGCTCTAAAAATAACTGTCGTCTAACCTGAATTATAAAATTTGCTTATCCTTTATTTGAAAAATAAACTAGTTGTTACAGATTTACTCGACATTTTATCAACAAAGAAAACAGAAACAAAACTTTCGACATTGCTGAAAAAAAAATGGTTTTGAAGTTTTGCGTGGAAGAAAATGCTTGGAAGTGCTCGAGGGAATATGTAATGCAAGTATTTGAAGAGCAGGAAACTGAAGGTCGATGTGGAAAATTTTGTTACGGTTAATATAGAAAGACGAAAAGTGCTGTGAATGAAGGAAAACTCCACCATCATGACCCTGTGGCACCATGAGTAACACGCAGCCCTGGTCAGCTTGTTGAGAGCACATACACGTGACGACACATGTTTGGGTCAACACGGTGGTAAGCCACACACAAGGTCAAATCGAGACCAGAAAACTCCCGAGGATGAATTTAAAAGAACAAAAGTAAGTGGCAAAAAGGTTTTGTTCTAAATTCACTATTGTGCCGATTAAAATTATTGGTTTAGCGTGATACAAAAGTTTCCTCTAATCTTGCATTTTCATCAATATTTATATAATGTTGGTCGATACACGTCTGGGCGTCCGGCAAGATGTTAGTCCTGAGTGTGTTTGTGAGACTCGAGGATAAGATAAGATTTTCATCCTATCTAGACACTTTGCAAGTACCAACTACAAGGTTATTGACTATACAAAGCGCCGCCACGTCAGCACGAACTAGGCGGACTCGAACCGCTGACCGAATGCACAGGGACGCTGCACATTGCGAACTCACGTCTCTACCAACCTTGCCACCCTGACGGGCAGAAGGGAGAGGAGGTGAAGGAGGGTAAGGGAAGGAAATGGAAGAAAGGAGGGAGACAGAATGGATATATGATAAGGTAGACGAGTCAGGTAGCCTGCTGTGTAAGAAGGGGAAAGAAAAAGGGTGGTGAGTCAAGTATTGTTTGTGGCTAACACAGCTCTTATTACACACATCAGGGCGAAGCGGCGGAGTATGCAGGCACACACTCTGAGAAAGAGTAAGAGAAGGAAAACAAAAGTTAATGTTGCGAAGAGCCACGTAAGGCATTGTTTACACAGGAGCGTGGCAGACGAAGCCCTTATAAATATATACTCGTATTTATAGAATAAGGAAGCTGTGTAAAATATCCATTGTCCACTAAATTCTGCCTAACTTCCATCAGATATGGAAACCAATCAACAGCGAGGGAATGGAAAGCCCTTCCTCTGTCCCCGCAGCGAAGGTCTTCCCGCAGCGCCGTCCACCAAGCTACAGCGAAATGACTCCAGGCAGACAGAGGCCCAAAACACCGAAACTGTTGTGAATGTTGAAACTCCGGTATACGGGAGACAACCTCGATATTTGGGTATGGAAAGTGAAGCAGGTAGCGAGGGTAGCAGGTCCATGGAGGGAGGTAGAGATGAACCATGGGGAGGGCAAATGGAACAAAAGCTTGGACAGAGTTTGGAGAGAAAGGCTTCCGTCTGTACACGTAAACATGGGCATAACTAATGGGAACTTTACACAAATAATTCAATATAAATGTTTGGCTTAAACTTAAAAGCTTATACATTACACTAAGCTTATAAATGTTGTTGACTTAAACACAAGATGTAGAAAGACAAAGATGTGGTAGTTACGAAGTGTTTGCGAGCAATTTCTAGAGTAAAATGATTCGAAAGAATTAAAACAATAGAACATGTGAGATGCGTGGATACCAAGTATTCTAATTGAACTGACGATTTAGAAGTAATGAGGGATGAATGAATTATGAAAACGAAACGTGCTGGAATTTTTTTATGTCCGCAGCAAGGTGAAAGGTTGAAGAGAAGACCAAGCAGGGAGGGACTGGGCTACATGGCGAAATATCAGCAGGTGAAAGTTATATAAAGACGTTATATAAAGTGGTCTATACACTCTCAGAATAAGGGGTATAAGGGTAAGATTGGTACCATCGCAATCATACCTTTATACCCGAGGTCCAGGCCAGCGTAGATGTGCGATTTCTGCAGGTTATCTACTTTATCAAGTTTAGACAGAGGTTGAAAAAAGGTAAAATTGAGGTTAGAAAAGGAATTTAGGTGCAAAAGGTAATTGTAAAGTAGAAAGTACCATCTTTCATCACTACACACCTTTTTCTACCTTTCACCCTTCTTTCTAGATGTGGGTGCGAGAGGTCGTGTACTTGGTGTGAGTGATGCGGGGGTAGGCACCGTAAGTAGGTGTTCTGGGAAGGTTCGTGATGGGGATTCAAGTTAAGTAGAGCAGGTAGAATAGATGAGAAGAAAAAGATGGAGTAATAAGAGGAAAGAAGAGTATTGATTTCTTTGTCCCTTTCTAAATCCAGCTAACAATTATTCGTGGTGGTTCTGGATTCTGTGCGTGTTGAGGTCGAGGGTTGAGTGTGTTCTCGTGTGTGTGTGTGTGTGGGTTTGTGGTTGGATGGAGTTCGATTGGTTGGGAAGGTTTGAAGATATCAGTGTGGAGTAGGATGTGGGTGGTGTGGGTAGGTGGGTGTTCGTTGTGTGGCCAGATATTGGTGTTGTTCTCAAAAAGGAAAAAATAACCTTATTCGGTGGTGTTCTGGTAATCTTCATGTAATGTTGAAGTCGAGGTTATGATCTTCCTCGCACCTAAGGCCACGTTTTCTTGGAATAAGTGGTTTTTTTTTATGGAAATTAAAACAATCATACCAAGATAATGACGATGTGATTGTGAATATTGTGTCTTCTTTGATCACCCAAGAATATTGCGTTGCCCTACAATCAGGGGAGTTTTTCCTAGTGTATATATATGTAAAAAAGCTAATCTGCTATGAATCTGTATTTATGAATCTTTAAAACCTTCACCAAAGGCCGCTACTTCCTTCTCGGGGACTCAATCAGGGTTTTTTCACTGGCGTATAAAAAAAAAAAAAAAAAAATAATCTGCTATGAATCTGTATTTCTGAAACTTTCAAAGCCTTCCCTGCACCTTCCTTCTCGGTGACCTTTACATATTTGATAGTTTTAAGGGTAGACATGACCTGCCTCTTGTCACTTCTACCATTGTACTATATTTAAGTAGTGCTAGAACACTGACATTTAAAGGGCATTGTTATAATCTAAAATTCTGAAATCTTTTCCACACATTTTATGATTGAAAATAAATCTTGTTCTTTCTGTGTTTCAAAAAGATGATTTGTTCTTTGTCTAAAATAATTTCCTGTTAAAATTTAATGCTGTGTTCATTTTTAGGCTTTTTTCTGTCATACAAAAGTTTTTCTCTCATCTTTCTAACGTCTGTCTTCCATTGATAAGTTTAGATTTGGTTTCAATATAACCTTTACATTTATTTTAGTTTGCAGACTCCTCTTCACAAAATCAAGTATTACTTTTAAACATTTGCTACCCTCGTCAACATCGCTTTTCTTTATTCTCTCAAGTCTTCCAATCGTGTTTATAAAGTGAGATCTTATCATATTATTAATGACATTTTCCTAAAAAAAAATGGCTTGGAATATATTTTTATTCATTTAAAATTGAACACTTGAATGTTTTTTTACTAGGTTAAAATATTTTAGTTTTGGGATCGACTTCATTCTCCTTACATTGAAACTGTCTTTGTTTAGCTTCCCGCCATCCTGAATTCCTTCCCATCCCAGCACTCAATACATTAACAACAGTGTTACGTTTCATATCAAAGGCAGATTATATTTATTGTTGATCCCTTTAGCCCCTTTAAGGTTCCCTGTTGAAATGAAAATTCGTGATTCTCTAGTCGTAACTTTCCACGAGATTCATCATCGTTAGGGCATTGTACGTAAATGAACACAAAGACACACACGCACCCAATCCTCTCACCCTAAATAAACGCCTCGTCCTGAACTCCTTAAAAGTGTTTCCAAAAACCAGCCCAAGTTTGCTTTCTTAACTCAGGAAAAGAAGTGAGGCAATGGAGCGTGAGGAGCTCGTCTCGGCCTCGATGGGGTGTGAACAGCTGACCAAGTGGCAATTTATATGCAAATAAATGAACGTCGCACATTTTATTAACATAGTCGCAAAGTCTCACGTAAGACCACGGGACCACAAGGCGTGCTAAGGACGTGTTGGCCAGGCGGTGACTGTTTTTAACCTCGTGCAATCATGCATATTTCTCGGGGGCGGCTTACGAGTGCTTTAGAGTGTCACATCAATATTTTTTCCAAGAATTCTTAATATTTATGTGTCTCCCTCAGAGCTGATCATACTCCGCAGGTGGTAGACAGG